>PKQL01000443.1:0-23896 GCA_002916455.1 Penicillium sp. CF05
TACATAGACATTCTTCAAGTTACTGGTTCAGCCTTTCGGCCATTGACCAATATTCCTCACTGCTGTACATAAAAGCATTGGGTTTTTTTCAGACCCAATGTGGTCGATCAACTTTCCAGTTACGACTACGGTTTATTGCTAGAAAAGTCATTACCTTTCCTACTACTCACCGAGATAAAAATTATCATCTTAAAGCGGTAATATTAACCTTTGGTTATAAGGGAGATATAGTATTATAATAGTATAAATTTTATAGCTGTATATAGAGGTCTAATCATGTCTATAATTTCTGGAACTCCAAGATCATTRGCAGAAAGCCAAGGTGCTGAATTATTGTGGGCACACAAACACCATGCATGAGCTGACCCTAGAACTGGAAACGAGTAGGTTGAATCTATGCACTCTTAACTTGCACGACCTTGTTCTCAGTTTCATCAACCAACACCTGTCTTCTTTCCGTACTCTTCTTTCGAGGATTGGGTGCATCAAAGATCTCCGTGAGTTCTTCGAGTGTCCGGTTATTCGTTTCAACAGCGAAGAAGTAGATGAATACTCCCTGAACAATGTTCCAGCCAGCCAGAATGATATATGTGTGCCAGCCAATAGCCTCGATAGCATTTCCAACTCCGAACTGATTTACCAGCAAGGCGATATTAGTGAAGAGAGAGTACATTGCCATTCCCTTGGCGCGAGTCTCGTATGCAAGACATTCAACAGCGTACATGGCTTGCAAAGGAGTCCATCCAAAGCTGTAAAAAGCGGCGATCAAGAAGACAAACACAATAGAAGCAGTGGCCGCGTCTGTGTTCAATGTTTCCGAGTACACCCCGGTTGTGGCTGCAAAACTCGCAAGGCCGATCTTCATATCGAAAAATTAGCGGAGAACATTGATAAAAGCAGAGGGCGGGACGTATATACTTACCGCGCAAGCAATAGACACGCCAATCATCATAGGTCTGCGGCGGATTTTTGGGCCCAAATAACTTCCCAGATATGCTAGACCTGCAGAAACTACCGTGATGCCAAGGTTGACGTCCAGCACACGCTCCGTATCAGTAATACCAGCTGTGGCTAAAAGCCCACCAATATAGTAGGTTGTAACGCCAGCCTGTGCCCATTGGCTCATAAAAGATGCAATAGCCACACACATGAGTCTCCACCTCGCGGCCTTTGTTCTAACAAGAGACCTAAAGTCCCATGCGTTCTTATCGGAACCTTCCATGTTGATTGCCTCTTCATAGTCTCGGATCTGTAGTTGAACATAGGCATTATCCCGGAAACCCTCGCCGTGGTACTTGGCAATAATATCCCAGGCTTCCTCGCTGCGGCCATGGCTATAGAGCCAGCGAGGTGACTCGGGAATGAACCAAACAGACAACACTATAATGCCGGATGAAATCAGCTGGCACCAAATGGGGATGCGCCATGCAAGAGAACTTTCAAATCTCAGACATCCACGACAAGCGCCAGCAGCAGCAATAGCTCCGATAAAATACTGGCAATTGTAAAAGCCAGTCAGAATATCACGGTATGCAGGGTGACTCATCTCGACGACATAGGCAGGTGCGGCGGAGCCTGCCAGGGAGTATCCCCAACCTAAGATATCCTGTTAGCGGAGTTATTCGAATGGGTAGTGACTAGGAACATACCAAGGAAAAATCGACTGGCAAGCAATTGATCCATGTGGTTGGCAGTGCCACCAACAATTGTACCCAGAATGACAGCGCAGCATCCAGTAAACATGCCACACCGTCGACCCCAAGTATCTAGGATGATTCCGACAAATGGCAGCGCGGAGACACCTCCAATGGTATACATTCCCTGAATCAACGCGGCCTTGGAACCGACTAAGCCAGAGCCGAAGGTTTCACGGAACTGCTCTATAGGAAGTAGAGCACCCATAAGCGAGCCATCGAATCCTGGACAGCAGTTAGTGGTTAACTTTTCATAGCTATCGAGTGTTTCCCTCGTACCATTCAATGCCGAGCAAAGATATGCCACAATCAAGAATAAATATAACTTTCTCATCTGCACGCTCCACGGTTTCGGGGGATCGCTCCGCCTGGCTAAGTCGAGAGCCAGTGAGCCGTGAACAGTCTCAACCTTGACGCCCTCCTTGACGCCATCCCCGTGTTCTTGGTGCGTAGCATGGCAGTCACCTTCCTTCTCCGCTAGTTGGTCTGGATGTGTAGGGTCTCCCATGATGCTGAAAGGTCTTGTTCTCCACGCCGTGGGAGGTAATCCGCAAAGAGTATGACCCAATTCAACGGGAAAAGGATGGCTGCGGGGTGTTATTTATTCTCACAATCATGGGCTTCCTTCTCTCGCCCTCGCCGACATGAAGTGGTAGGTTTGTGACAGTCTCCGATGCCCATAGCACAACCGGATTCTGTCAAATTCCTTGCCCTACGTTTGGCCAATCACGACAGTCTTGTGGCAATGACAGTTTTCCGGGACGTGCGCGTCTAGATCCGCAAGCCCACGTGGACAGACGGCGATTGGCCGTCTTTAAACTTTGTGGGTTAAAAGTCTGCGCAAGTCTTGCCCGGCCCCGATTGACGCGGTGCCGGTAGCCCCGTGAATTTCTATTGGGCCCAACATGCTCATTCTCCCCGCAGGACTCACCCCACAATTCACGGCTCCGATAGACCCGCGGGGATTGTTGGAGACCCGGGGGTGACTCCATGCCGAGCGTACATACCGACGACTCTTTTGCCGCCAGGTCCATAAAATCTGTAAGATAGTCTTAGGTCCTTCTCAGACCCCGACGTCATTTAGTCTAACAATATGGTATAAAGGACGCAGGGTAGCAAAGCTGGCCCCAACTCAGTCAACGACCCTGGAGTCCGAATTTATTTCCGTCAAATTCCCATTCTAGGACCATGAGCTCTCCGGCCAAACAGCTGGCCTTGCAGGCCGATCCCGAACGGCCCGATTTCATGAACCCCGCGGTCTTTCGCCGAAATACCCTTCCCGCGCGTTCTTACCACATTCCTAGCACATCTCTGCTTCTCAATGGAGCCTGGGAGTTCAACATGTCCCGGTCACCACCGGAGGCACCGGAGCCTAGCGAGGATATCTCCGCCGAGGCCTGGTCGAGCATCAATGTGCCAGGTCATTGGCAGTTGCAGGGTTGGGGAAAGCCAAATTATACAAACACACAGTTCCCTATCCCTGTGTGCCCCCCATGTGTACCAACCGAGAACCCAACGGGGACATACCGTCGGAAGTTTCAAGTGCCATCCGAGTGGAAAACCAACAACACAGAGATTCGTTTGCGATTCGACGGTGTCGATAGCGCGTACCACATTTGGGTGAACAAGGCCTTGGTCGGGTATGCGCAGGGGAGCAGAAACGCCTCTGAATTCGACGTCACATCGTTTTTGCAGGACGGTGACAATGAAGTCTTTGTGCGGGTGTATCAGTGGTCAGACGCTACCTATATCGAAGACCAGGATCAGTGGTGGCTCTCTGGTAATACTTAAATGGCCCTAAGTAACCCTTAGTAGGACAGAGGTATGTGCTAATATGGATCATGAGAATAGGCATTTTCCGAGATGTCACTTTGATTGCATTGCCAGCCGACGACCGCTTGAATGACTGGTTTATCCGCACTGAACTCGATTCAGAGTACAGAAATGCGACGCTTCTCGCAACAATTGACTACCAAGTCTCCGAGCCAAGCGCTGTTGTGCTCAATTTGATTGACCCGGTGCACGGCAGCAGGAGCGTCATTGCTTCCACCGAGTGTATTGTGGAGCCAGCAACATCTACAGTGGAATTAAGCTTGCCTGTTGCCAACCCCAAGAAATGGAGTGCCGAGCAGCCGTATCTGTATGAGGTGGAGATGCTCTTGACACCTCGCGGATCCAACAAGCCATTCACTATCACACAGCGCATTGGCTTCCGCAAAGTCGAGCGCAAGGGTGGTCTCATCACCGTCAACGGAAAGGCCATTCAGCTTCGGGGAGTCAACCGACACGACCACCACCCGTTGTTGGGTCGTGCCGTGCCGCTGGACTTCATGCGCAGAGATCTACTTCTCATGAAAGCCCACAACGTTAATGCGCTCCGCTGCAGCCATTATCCCCCCGATCCTCGGCTTCTCGACATGGCCGACGAGCTGGGCTTGTGGGTTATGGATGAAGCTGATCTTGAATGTCATGGCTTCTATGATGCTGTCTCACGCCCAATGGACATCGATGAATCTCTTGGCTACGAGGAGCGCAAGGGGTTGACATTCCCGCAGTGTGGTGCTCATACATCAGACAACCCCTTCTGGCGCGAAGCGTACGTGGATCGAGTTCAATCAATGATTCAACGAGACAAGAACCATGCTAGTGTTATTATCTGGTCCATGGGAAATGAGTCTTTCTTTGGCACATGTCACCGGTCCATGGTAGAGTATGCCCGCGCTTTCGACAGCACTCGCTTGATTCACTACGAGGGAGACATGCCTGCGGAGACCACTGACATGTTCAGCTACATGTACCCGGAGATCGACCGGCTGCGATCCTTGGCAGCCAACGAGGGTGTTTCGAGTAATGGCGAGTTTGAGAAACCTATCATTCTCTGCGAATACGGTCATGCCATGGGCAACGGACCCGGCCTCCTTACGGAATACGAGAAATGCTTTGACGAGATCCCGCGTCTCCAGGGTGGTTTCATCTGGGAATGGGCCAATCATGGGTTATACGTTGAAGGAAACAGCAAGAAAGACGGCTTTTATGCCTACGGTGGTGACTTCGATGACTATCCGAACGATGGAACATTCGTGATGGATGGTCTCCTGAACAGTGCCCATCAGCCTCTACCGGGCCTGTTGGAGCTAAAGAGAGTCTATGAGCCAGTCAAGCTGGAAGTCTGTGGACAGCGCTTGGCCCTGAAGAACCGGTACAACTTTTTGGACCTGAATCATCTCCAAGCTTCATACAAGCTTGAAGCATTTGACAAGGAGTGAGTCCACAACTCTCGTTTCAATAAATTGAAGACATTCTAACTTTTCAACCTAGAACAAAAACCTTGGCAACTGGATCGCTAGACCTGCCCATTGTGCCCGCTGGGCAATCTGCTGAAATTTCTCTCCCGGAAGAGCTATTCCAACACAACGTCCACCCCGCCTACTTGACCATTACCCTTGAGCAGCGAGGAAAGGTCGAATGGGATGAGGGAACTTATGCCGTTGCTTGGACACAAGCTTTGGTATCACAGCCAACCGAGCAAGGGCTAGTCAATGGCTTGGGCTCTGCTCAGAGCGCTCTCTCAACAAACTCCACCAAGACAACTATATCTGTCAGCGGAGCCAACTGGTCCTTTGAGTTCGATCGCATACGCGGACATCTCAGGAAATGGACACACAACTCCAGATCTATTCTCGAGCCGAGTCCCGACACAGGGCTTGCTATGGTACCTGGTTTCTGGCGTCCTCCGACAGATAACGACGTACCTCAGGCAGCGCCGTATTGGAAGCGATTCGGTGTGAACTGCCTCACAAACCAATTCCGTTCTCTCAACGGATCAACACTGGAGGATGGGAGTGTCTGCATCGAAAGTGAGACATTCATCTCGCCTCCGGTTCTTTCTTGGGGATGGAAATGTCTTGCGCGTTATACCATCAAGCCCAACGGCTCATTATCCATCACCATGAACTTGCAACCCACGGGTGCCGCACCGTCAACTGTTCCACGGGTTGGTCTCAATCTTCGTGCAAACTCTGATCTGCAGGCGGCACGTTGGCTTGGACTTGGTCCTGGAGAATCGTACCCGGACAAGAAGATTGCGCAGAAGTTTGGTTTGTGGAATGTTGATGACATTGCGTCCTTGCAGACGGTGTATGACATTCCACAGGAGAATGGAAACCGCATGGATACTGCCTGGGTAGAAATTCTCGCTCCCAATGGCACGGGCTTCCGTGCAAGCCCTCAAAAAAGTACAGTGGTGAATGGGGGAACGGGAAGCCTGAGCTGGACAGCTAGCCAGTACTCTGATGAGACTGTTGAGGCGGCACGACACACTTGTGATCTCGTAAAAGATGATGCCGTATTTGTGAGGTTGGATGACCACGTCGCAGGCGTAGGAAGTGCGGCCTGTGGCCCCGGAGTCATGGATGAGCATCTAGTTAAGGTGCAGGATCTCACCTTTGGTATGGTATTGGAGCCTATATCTTCGTGAGAACTAAAAAGCTAGATCTTGGTTTGTTCAATAGATTGCAGTCCCATGTATACTTTTTAACTAATTCACCCATAACTTTTTAATCTGACCAGTTCGTCAGATTTCAGTCTTAGTCCACAGCTATAAAGGTTCTATAGAAGCAAACTAGTACACATCCCTGGCGTCGTAACACTCGGCTGGTATACCACATGAGCCGTCCGTCTTTGTTGGTAAAGGGCAATTTAGGATGGCCCTATGTTGTGGAAACGTCTCTACAAGGCCAACATAATAAGGATCCATTAATTATCATTAGACATAAATATGTAAGGCCTATTTATACCATTCAATTCTAGCGCTAAGAACAAACGAGCTTTCCTTGTGTGACCCTATACTGAATACTTCGTTTACTGTCCAAACGGTGAATGTTTCTGCTTTGGTGACTATTCATGAGGCAGGGCAAAACCATGTCCCTGCTGGTTGTTTCAAGGCTGAAAGTCGCTGAAGTCTCGGGATAGCAAGGCTTCTAGAGAGCCGGACGGATTCAAATAACCCCCGTAAGGACCGAGTGGTTGCAATAGCGGCGCAATAGAGTTCCAATACGTGCTTTTCAGGCTCTTCTGAGAGGCAGAAGGGTTTGAACAAGAGAGATCTATCGCTGTCAGTTCTGCATTATTGAAGGCAATAGAGTTTTGAGATATCTGAGGCAGGTTGGCCAACGCCGGCCGGACTCCCGGGACAAAGGACAACGGGTCGTGAACTAATAGAGCCCCAATTAACTCTTGAGTTCTAGACACCAATCCGAGCTGTGTTGAGATAGTTCGAGACACATCGAGTCACATTGATAGTGCCGTCTTGTTTACTAAGTGGTATACATTTCCCGGACTTTGCTAAATGGCTTACTGACAAGTACTATCTGAGAGGCATTCGAAGGGACACAGGAGAGAGATGTTGTTCCTCCTCCCCGCAAGGAGCAAAGTCTGCACTTTTGCTTTCGAAGAACGCGTGGGCTTTCATGATGAGTCTCAATGCCTTCTCCATACTGGGAGAAACGGAGGATCCATGGATAGTCATCCATCGTTGCAAATGCTGCTCCAGGCGGGGCCCTAGATCTAGCAACGGAATATGGCGAAGCTGCATTGTCAGCTGTGGATGACAGAAGCCACCCATGAGAGTCAAGATCGCTGTCTCGAGTCTAACAAGATAATTCGTTGTATCAGCAACAATGCCCAACAGTTGCGAAGTCTTCCGGAATCAGACTTACGAGAGCGAACATGGCCATGCGTCTACCATGACAGTATATGGCACCTGCTTCAGGTGCCTCAATTTGAATAGGCAAGTGTCGAGGGCAACCCGACAGCCATCGAGCACACGCAGATTGTTGTTAAGATCCCACAATGGATTAGCGAGGGCCCACTCCAGATATGGTCGATAGATGACACTTCGACAGCTGAGGTACCACTGTCTCAAATACTCGCTGTGCGGGTCGTCTGCAGGCTTGTCGTCTTCGGGGAATCGCAGACTTGGAGGTAGGGTTTGATACCAGTCGTGTAGTTGGCGTGCCAGTTCTTGGTTCACGGAATAGAAATTATTGGAATCAATTTGAAGGCCCCTGTCGCGGTCATAGAGCATGTAGTGGGCGCGGTTGAGGAGGCGACGGAGTGCAATGGATGCTAGAAAGTAGAAGTTGGACTTTTCTTCCTCTTCAATAGCTTCATGTGAGTGGAATTTTCCCGGAAGAGCAAATACTGATTCGATTTCAGTATTGCTGTTTTGCGGAAGGGAGGGCAATTCAGAGATATAGTTGCTAGTGCGAGTCAGGCAGTGATAAGGGTAAGGTGTCATTGCCATTGCTTACCTTTCTAATACAAAGCACGACCAGAATATTCTAGTGATATGTTCTCGGTCATCACGCTCGGGGTTGTCAAGAGGGCAAGAGAGCAGGAAACGAGAACGGGTGGCCGCGCTGTTCACATAAGACCACGTTTGCAGTGGCCTTTGCAAGAAGGAGAAGTAGAGACTACGCATTCGTCAGTTTCATCTGGACACGCTGTTTCGGCCGGTAACAATGTCATCATACCCAGTCAGCAAGAGGCATTGGCACGCTTCCATATTCATTTCAATTTGGGCTAAGTGGAGCATCTTCATTGCAGCAGTGAACCATGATTCTCCTTGGAGCTTCAGCTGTTGAGACTTGCTTTCAGAACTGTCCTCTTCGTCTATCACGGACGCGCCGACGCAGCCCAAAGCCATGACCAACAATGCGAGACACGATTGGCAGCTAGGCTCCAAATTCTCTTGCCATATCCTCAATTGCAGGGATTTCAGCTCGTCCAAGCTGATGGTAGGGAACCAAAAGTTATACGTCCGTTGGAATACACCTACCATATTTTTGACATCTGACAAGCCCGCGCTGGGGACTATGCCATAGAGTTTGCTTGGAAATGACGGTCGTCCGTACTCGAGCGACAAAAATGAGGACTGTGCCTCCTCCAATATTGAAGGGTGATCACTAAACATGTTCCACTTCAAAAGAGACTCTGCTGAGGAGAGATGTCCTGATGAAAGCACCGCGCTTTCAGTGGGGTCCATAGTTGTGCGGCCCCCTGGATGATGGCGTGCATCCTGAGAAACCCGGGTAATTGTCGGACAGGAAGACGTTGTATCTGCCTGAATGTCACTCGTCACACTTGAACCGGAGCCCATAGCCTGAAATATGTAATCAGCGAGTGAGAAATAGCGTTGCGCCATTCGTTACATACGACCATGCCCTTAAGTTCATCAATGGAAGCTTCCATCCGCAAGACCGTATCCAAGATCATTTCGCTTTTCCCCCTTCTGATCTCATGTCAATTGCCGATCATCAGCATGGCAACAAGTCACTTACGATGTAGCTTCTGTTCCATATGAACACATTTGGTTCAAGCTCACGCAGGGCCCACAGGGATCCCGAGCGTCACATCTGTCAATCTTGTCAATCGCCGTGTACTACAAAATAACATGTGACATGACTAGCCTTGTCTTGCGGTGGCGGCATGAGTCGCACTGTTGGGTTGGGTTGTATTAGTCTTGGTGTCTCCCGAGGAATGGGGACACGGACCGCTCGAGCCGCCCTGAATCTCTTCATTTCGAGCCAGGACGCTGGTATTAAGGGGATTCCCCGTGACTGAATTCTTGATCAGCTTCGACAATGAGCTTCTATTGACAGCAATTGAGCGAATTAATAGTGTAGGCGGCGAAGACTCGGGTGGAAAAGTCGCAGTGGCGTGAATCATGTGACCACGATAGGGCCTCTCACCCTCCGAATGACTAATCGGCATCCAGCACTGTATAAACTATCGACCTGGTAGATTAGATATATTGACCAGTATATTGATCCTATCCTACAGGTTAGATGCTCCCAATTGGGAATCTACATGAGGACTTGGATAGCTATGTAGTCCTCTAGGTTGTTGTTCAGTTGGTGGTTAGGTCTCTACATTCTAACTTAAGCTTAGCTGATTATAAAGGGCTTATATAAATRAGGTCTAGCGGTACGATGGCGGATTGACATATGTGGTAGGTGAGAGGCAACACGCCGCAGTGGAGGGGGCCGGCTATGTTATATTTAGGCCCACAACGTGCAAAGTGGGCAAGCAGTAAACACGACAAAAATTGAGGGAGAAAAAGAACAGCAGATATCTTGGTTGTTGGCAGGATCTATTACGCAGGAACCCATTATCATACCTGGAAACAGCCAGCCATCCATAAAAGTTAAGTAGCCCGGCCACCCTTGCAAAGGTCTCATACCCAAGGGCTTTGATTTGCGGTCTTGAAAGATACATCACAGATCGGCTTCTCTGTGAAGAAGGTTGAGAGCAAGGTGAAGGTTGGAAGGTGCGTAGAAGATATAAACAAGAGTTGAGTGGCTTTCCAAGCAAGTCTACCATTTGAATATTCAAACCATCGAGAGTCTAGTATTACGTACCGGCTGCTGTGGATTGTGCGATTGAAGCTATTGATTGGAGCGAAGGGCAGAAACAGGTGCGCAGCAGAGCTGGAGCTGTACGTCGAACGACTGGCGGCGGCTAGTAGGGATCAAAGAACTAGCTTTAAATAACAAGTTAATAATTAATCTAGGCTTTACAATTAGTATATACCTGGTGGACACTGGTATGATACCTGGCCAAGTCTAGGGCTAGGTCTCATATTATAGTCAGCCTTGGCCGTGGCAACATGCTCGTAGCTGGCTTAGGGCTTTCCGCGATGATGCCTTTCGTATCTCCTGACAAGGCCCTGCAGGCACGGGATGCCGTTGCTTTACTCCTGTAAAGCAGGAAGCTATTGCCCTTCGTCTTTCGACCAGGCGGGGCCTGTTCAGAAAGGTATGGTAGGGCGGGCAAAACAGCATACCTACCTGGTGCCTATTCTGAAGGCGTGCACATGCTTACCCCGGCAATATAATTGGATACCTAACTGCTAAGCCACGCTAAGCTCTCGACTAAAGAGTGATTCACATACCAAGTAGCTTAAGCGGCTGTTGACCACGGGACATAGCATCATGATAGTATAAATTTCATGGCCGCACGTGGGGGCCTAATCATGTCTGCAATTTCCGGAACTCCGAGATCGTTAGCACAAAGCCAATGTGCTGGGTATTGCTTTCTCAGCAAAAGAGAGCACGTGTGTGAAGCTTTTCGTCGTACTGGATCGTTGACCGTGTTGGCTTACATTGGCTTACGGTGGTTCCTGCGTTAGTGGCCCCGTAGGTATGTAGTCCCGCCCGTGCAAGTGGCCAAGGGCAAACATCGTATATTCTGTATAATTATATTGTCAAGCAAGATGCATATATAAAGGGCAGCTTGATGCCATGAGATGTCAAGTTCCAAGCCTTTCATAGTTATCACTGCCCAGACGGGGATTACACTATGGATCTCAGTCGCCGCATTCTATGCTTTATTTTGTACGGCGGCCTGGCTGTCCTCGCAGAAGCTACGCTGCCGGGACATAGTACATGTATAGCCAGTTCTTCAGCCAGCACTCCGGTCACCGCTCCAACTAGCACTACACCGTCCTTTCCATCGACCCCTCCACCTATTGTGTACCAATGGCTCTATGGCCTTGTTGCCCCCGACTGGGACGGTATGAACTGCTCTCTTCCTGCTGCAACTGACAGTGACATGGACCCCTTGGAGCGGTGGGAGCAGCTCAAAGTCGAAGATGCATGGAATGCTGCGGTAGACAATTGGAACACCAAGGGTAATGACGGCGGAACGCAATTCTCCCAGTCACTCGGCTCGTTTTTCGAATATACGGAAACCCTGTTTTGCGAGAACCTAGCCGATAATGATGGCTGCTCCAACCTCCAAGTCAAGTGTGATGAGTTTAACCACCCTGCTGGGTACATGATTGTACTCTCCATGATCTGGCTTGAGCGTGTAAGTCATTCTTACTTTCATGAAACAATAGTGCTAATAAACGTACTCAGCAATACTTGGGAATTAATAGCGCTATCACCGCGGGCAGTAATGCTGTTTCCGAGCAGCTTTCGGATATGCTTGGGACCTTTGCCCCTTTGAAAGAGGAGGGTCTTAGTGTTGACAATATAATCTTGGATATCATTAGCCTGGGCTTTTCCCTCTCTATGTCACCGATGTGGAATAAAGGTAAGTCTACCTATACTGAATGAACCCTTCTGGTGTTAATCGGTCTCGTCAAAAAGTTTTCAAAGAATCGAAACTCGTTGCTACCAAGATGAACAACAAGGATTTGGCCAATGAGCTGGGGACAGTCAAAGACTGGGTAAACCCGCTGGTCACACGGCGTTCTTGTACTCGCCTCGAAGGCACTCGAAGCAGAAGAAGAAGATACAGGCAATCAGGAACGTTTCGTCTCGCTGCGCTGTCTCAGGCTGTATTGACACCAACTCTCGTATGGCTCTATTGTAGTGAAGCAGCATAAATTGCGCGTCGGTGCTGTTTGCCAGAGGGCCTCTCCCATGGAGGACAAAGGACCGATGGAGAGAGCCCAAGGCGACGGCGATGCTCCTCAAAATGGGCTGGTGGTACGCCACGCGAAGTAGCAGAACGCCGATATCTGCGGTGAACGCCTGGGTTGTATTCTGGTGGAAGAATTCCAGAGAGCGATACTCATCCTCGCTGATGAGGTCCGGCGACTGGGGGGTCTTCCACATGCGAGTTGGCTTCGAGATACCGGGGACGTGCTGTACTACCCGGAGGCTATTTGACGAGGCACCCTCAGGAGACCCTGAATCCAAACCATCTCCATAGCCATCACACCTTCTTCCTGCATTCTCGCACCTGCGGCAAGTAGGTCTCGTCTCGTCGCATTTGACGCGGCGGGTCCTGCAGTGCCTTATGGTTAATAGCAAGCCCTAACGGGAGGACACACCAGGAACTCACTTGCAGGTAATGCAACCATTCCGAGACCTGGCCGTCGGCACACGATCACTTGGAGAAGCCATGATCAATATCCAATATCCTCTCGATAGCTTTCTCATGAACGCCTCGGTCGGAAAGCTGGTCTTGTACTGGCGCATACTCTGGGCCGTGCATGAGCCGATGCACTGCCCCCGCGTGAAGCCCAATTGCCCCATTGCTTTATACCAGCTAAACCCACCGGTCTTTAACAGGCAAATACTTTCTGACTTCATGGTCTTCGGTCCGGGATTCCTTGGACTTTCATCAGGCCATGCGCCGGGTCCTGGCGGGATTTCCCAACAGCCCAAAATACATGGGTGGATAGGAAGCACCGTTTGACAGGCACGGCCCTTACCTAAATCCTACAAGGTAGACTGCTAGTAAAATGTGACATCTGGCAGTGAGACCAAGATAGAAAGCTCACTGGGCTCACTGTGATGTGATGTTCATGGCTCGTTGGGGTCCGTTTATCGCAAGGCGCAGTTCATCCTCCACGCTTTGAAGATAACCGCAGGAATCGTATCAGACTCAATGACTGTTTATTTAGCCTATAACTTCCAGTCTTGCCAAACAAGCCTCGGTATTTGTTCCGTCGGTATTATGCAGTCCCTTCGGTTATCAGCGCACGGAGTACGAAAAGCCTGGGCTTTGGGGGGCGAGTGTTCCTGTGCTTGTTTAGTTAATCTATGGTAGCGCCATTAATTTTGAGCAATATAGAAGGGTAAATAATAGCGAGCAACAATTTTACGGTTGAATAGTGTCCGTGGACACATTTCTGCAACGGACGGTGTTTGCGATGGTCGAAATATTTATCTTCACATATGAATAACAGGCCGACGGATACTCGGCGATGTCGAAGGAAAGGGAGAATGCCACGAATTATAACCATCATAGCCTCATACTGTTCGTTCACGGCTATCTTCTAGCAGATGTGCTGCTCACCACCGCCGGTGGTCTCGACCAGCGGCGATCGGAGACAAGTCCGACATTTAAACGCCAAAATCCACGGGCCCTCTGATGCTCAAGAAACAGAATTTAATTGGACAATCCACTACACTAGTCTTCTGAATCAGAGAGTGGAGAGCTCGCCCGGTGTTGGAGCGATGGAGCCAGTGCTGAGCCAGTGCTGTGGGGGCGAGATGGGCTGACCGAGTGCCAGTCATCGCAGAGGCTCTCAAATGTCTTCATCCTCACAGGCGCAATGTCGACAAGCCAGAGCTCTGCCCAGAAACGAAAAAGACCGTCCTCGGCGTGTAAACGGTGCAAGGACCAGCATATCCGATGTGATGCGGAGACGAAAGGACTCCCCTGTTCGCCCTGCCGGCGAGTGGGCAACTCGGATTGTCAAATTGCAAAGACGAAAAGAACACGGTATGCATTCACCACTGTAGAAGCAGATAACGACTAATATAGCCTGCAGAGGAAGCAATGGGCGATTCGCAACCAGCGACCTGGCCACCACTGAGTCCATAGCCCAACCCAACCAAACGACGCGCATATCGGATCGAGTTCCCCCATTCTCGATTGACGTCGTAGCCCTGTGCAATAGCCACCGCCGAAGATGTTATTTGTCTGGTGATGGATCATTGAGCGGCCAGGATCGTTTGTATGCAAGCACGCGCCATCGTCAGGCGTCCGCTCCTCCCATCTGGGGCGAGAGCTGGTATCTGTCATATGTGATCCAAACGACAAACAGCGACCAAGGCTGCTTATATCGGCCTATACAGGATGAACAAGGAAACACTGCGGTGGCTCACCATCCACGCCGCGATCACAGGTCGACAAGCATATCGCAGCACCTTCTGCCCCCTGCGCAGCTAGTCAATGACCTGCTGCGTGGCTACTTCGTTATATTCCACCCATTCTGTCCCATCCTAGACCGGGAAGCATTCCTCGGTTCCGTGAGCGATGGGTCAGTGTCCAAGGTCTTGCTGCGCTGTGTGCTTTTTATTTCCTCGATCCACTGCGATTTGAAGACGATACACCTCCTGGGTTATTCCGGACGTATAGAGGCAGAAGACGATCTTTTCAGCTCCGCAAAGGCCGCTTTTGACTGCGAACCGGAAGGGGATCGTCTGGTCATGCTTCTATGCTCTTATCTCCTCCACTACTGGTCCGGATCTGCCAGCCAGAGTAGAGACTCGCTATGGTGGCTGGCTGGCACGATTCGTTCTGCACAATGCATGCAGATGCATCGCAAGGCCCAGCAAAGGAATTTCCAGCCAGAACAAGAGCGTATGTGGCGACGCATCTGGTGGTTACTATACGTACGTACCTTTACCTGGATCTTTTATTGCCCTGCTAAGCCATTTCGACCAGATTCGTGATAGACAGATATCGATCTCGCTGGGAAAGCCCATGATCATCCACGACTGCGACTGCGATGTTGAACTCATCAGCGAGGGTGATCTTGTGGATGAATCCCCAGAAACAATTGCATATGTACTGGCACAGGCCAGACTATCAATCGCAGGTTAGAGACCCAACCCTGCTTCAGAGGAACATCACTGACGGATTAGTCTCGAACGCACTGAGAACATATTTCGCACCCTCAAGGGACTGTTCTATCTCAGACGGGACAATCGTACTTGACTCTATATGTAGGGTGTTTTCAACTTGGGAAGAGAGCCTCTCGCCTGGTCTGCAATGTCGTTCGACTGGCAATGCCCAGCTTCAGCTTATTCTCAATCTAACTTCTAAGTAAGTGGAAGGTTTCTTAATAGAAAAGCACTAAATGTGGTCAGTTACTATCGCATAATTGTTCATCAGACCTTCCAGCGCACATTCCAAGACCGGCAACCAAATACGACCACGGCCAGCAACGATATAATAATGGATGCAGCCGAACGGATTACCTCTATGGCTGAAGACGCTGTCACTCATCATAAAGGAAGCCACTTCCCCATGATCTGGTATAGTCCAGCGTGATACGCTGCCAAGCATAGAGAAAGTGACTAGAGCTGATCGAATATCCAGTGTATCGGCCATATTTGCAGCAATGACTGCGCAATTCACGCACGCAAATGCCACAAACCAATCTACGACCAAAAGGAATGCGCTACTGGGGTCCATCAAGTACAAAATGCTCGCTTTGAAGGATTTTGAGGAGTGCCATGTGCTGGCAGGCTGGATCCGCCAGTTGTTCTTTGACATGTTTGAGCAACAACGTGGGCAGGACAAGAATGGCCACAGTCCAGAGGCCGCAGGGGAGGACTTCAACATTCCAAATTCAGAGGCACTAGATACAGTTGGGGACACTTCGATGGCCCTCGACGTTGACAGCATTATTGCCGACATACCGCGCCCGGCCCCGTGGGAATTGCCCTACACGATGTCCAATGACAATATCCTCTGGCACAATTGGCTATTGGGGTATCAAGACGGGGGATGATAGCTTGTACCCCCTCCCTAGGATATGAGATGGCGTATCTACCACTCTACCTGAATGATAACAGACTACCTTACAGATTATAGCGGAAAGTCGGTGCCTTGTCGCCCATTTCGAATATCCCATCCGGGTTCTGGCTGGCCGTTGCTTCTCCACGGTCGCGTTTAGCATTGATCCTCCGACACAGGAAATAGTAGAGGACCACGGTCAGGAAGCCCAATGCCACAAAGGCCAGCACCAGGGAGTGTCCCAGGCGATACCTGGGGGCGTCTGTTTTCTTGTAGAAATTGGACGCCGCCGCGCCTCCTAAACTCCCAAGCCCAATCTGAATCGCCATTCCGACAGCGCGTTTCGTAGCCGGTGCGTAATTGTTGGACGACAGGGCTAGGAGGCCCGGTATAGCTAGACTTTATTAATATATCATCCGTGACTACTGCCGAAGTAGTAGAGGTACCTGGGTAGCTGCCACTGGCAGCGATAAAGCATCCTGCGTACGTCAAGCCTGGAATGAATCGACTGGGGGCAACGGCGATGAGGAAGCCAACAAATACAGCGCCATAGCAGACAAGCGTGAAGAGACTCCTCTGGCCCATCCGGTCTGAGAAGTAGCCCACAGCAATGCACGCTATGGAGGCAGCGGCGTAGACGGGGATGGTCAGCAGCTGCGCGATGGCGGAACTATATCCCAGGCCTTTTATAATTGTCGGGAGGAACAGCGAGAGTGCATACACAGCTACCGCCTGGAAGACCGTTAAGAATGTTCAAGTGGTTTGTGCAGATGTCTTACCGCTCCCCAGTAGCTGATGGCGTGCATCCATGTCTAGAGATATTGTGAGTGCCGCTGTTGTATTAAAAGGGTTGATAACTCACTTGCCAGTCTAGAACTGCTGCCAAGAATTGTTTCCAGTCGAAAGCACTCTTCTCTTCCAGCTGGCCTTCGCTAGAGCTCGCTCGCGAGTCCGCCAACAGGTCGATGATGATGGCCTTTTCCCTGTCCGACAGAAACGTCGCGGTCGATGGCTCATCCCAGATCACGAAGAAGGCCAGGACCGCGCACACTACTGTCAGGAGACCTTCCAGGATAAATCTGCCTCGGATCAGCTTCATATCGTGGATACCAAGTAACAGCAACTCACATCCATCTCCATCCTTCCAACCCTCCGACTCCATCCATCTTGCTGATGGCAAAGGCCAGAAGACCGGAGAACGCCCCGGCCATTGAGGCAGAGGCGAAGATGAGGGCGAGTCTGAACTGTGCATTTGCTCTTGGGTACCTGACTAGGTGAGCGTTTATACCGCAATAGATGGACTAGAATATACCAGAGAGATACGTAGAACGCGAGGCCGGGAACTGTAGCGGGTCAATAACAATGACCGAGAGTCTGAATGATGGATACTAACAAAGGCCTCCCTCCGACAATCCTGCGAAGTGTCAGCTGGATAGCAGAAGAGGGATGAAAATATGGACGCTGGTGCTCACCAAGAAAGAACCTCGCCGCCAATAGACCGGAGTAATTCTGGACAATCCCTAGAAGCGTTGTGACGACACCTACACACTCTAAATATCAAATTTCAAAGACTCTTTATTATGCAGGCACTTACTTATAGAGAACGCCAAGGTTGTTCACTGTATCCAGAGTGGACGTATGATTTGGACCGAGGGCCTCCTCCTGGCCTACCAGTGCTCGCTGGTACATCTCTTCTGCCTCTTTCAGCTTCCCTTGATCGGAGAAGAGATTTCCAAGGTTGTTGACTGTGACGAGAGTGGACGTATGATTTGGACCGAGGGCCTTCTCGTAGCCTGCTAGTGCTCGCTGGTACATCTCTTCTGCCTCCTTAAGCTTGCCCTGATCAGAGTAAAGATCCCCTAAACCATGGAATGCCCCCATAACTCAATATTGTCAACTGACCAATCTAGATGACATATATAATTGGCGTGTGGAAGAAGCCGTTGCTGAAGCTCTGAATAGTCCCTATTACTTGCACTCGGCACAGAGTATCCAACAGATATCAGTGCCAGCTCATTAAGCTGAATCCAATTTACATTTTTGTTTGTGTTGGCAATATGAAGGCACCAATCCTGTACCACTGGGTGCATCGCATAGCTTCCTTCTTGTTGCTTACTCTCAAGAAGAGAGAATCCGATGAGAGACTTCATACCGATTTTGAACTCGAGTCCGCTTGATATAGCCTTTTTGAGCCAGTCCGGGACGTTTGAGCTGTGACGGCCACTCTTCACCAACTCGTACCAGATATCACGATTATCGAAATGAGCAAGTAGCAATAGAAGGTCTGCTGAGTTTGGGTCACGCTTCTGGATCTCAAGATATAAGATCATCCATGTTTGCAGCATATTGCCTTGCTGGTACTGACGTCCGGGATCCGATTGCAGCTATAGCTCAGACCAAGATTCTTGATAGAACTGCAAGTACTCAGTGATGCTGGTTCCAGTTTCACGCATAAACGCCCCGGCCAGAACAATGGCTAATAGCAGTCCATACAGACGATTGGCAAGAGCAAGGACATCTATATATATTAGCATATCAGTAACATCTATTCATTAAGTGCCACAGTACCTGAATTGCTGTCAAGTTTGCTAGTGGTGTTTCTTAATGATACACTACTGCTTTGTAGGAGTAATTGAATTGAGCTATGAGAGTCAAGTCTGCGAACTGGGAAAGGCTCCCCTAGCTTAGTCAGCCCTTGAAGTCGAGAAGTGATAAGGATAGAGCCATGATCTGCTTTAGGGAAAAATTCCGCAATGTCATATCCATCACTAATAGAGCTGTCGAAGGGGTGGTATCGATCGACGTTGTCAAAAATGATTAGCTAGCGCGAGTTACCATCCAATCCAAGCCACCGCAACATTTGTCTGGCTCGTTGCTCTATATCCTCGTTATTGATTGTCTCCCGGTCCTAGTACTGTTCTGGTAATCGGTTCAAGGCAAAGCTCAACGATTGCAACAGCGTATCGCGGTCCTTGCCATGCAGCCAGAATATCGCCGTAAAATCATCTCTGTGATCTCGCGCGAAGCGAATCGCTAGCTACGTCTTTCCTATTCCGCTAAGCCCGTGAAGAATTGCAACTTTTCGCGACGGTGAATCTGTCGGTTGTAAATACTGCCACAGATTGTCTATCTCCTCTTGCCGTCCCACAAAATTTGCAATCACGGGCAATGCGGTTAGGTCTAGAGGGACATTAAAGCGGTAGACTGTATACGGAAATTTTTATTTAGTCATAGATTCGAACTAGGCAAGGAGTGATACAGATTGAAACTTAGAAACCCTTACCATGATCTGCTAGAGTGTCTCGTGCTGTTGGAGTAGTTTTAACCTGATCGATCGGAACCACCAAGACAAGTTCTTTAGCGTAGGCTGCTACCGCTATTGCCGCATATCCTTGCCATTCCTTATTTTTGTGTGAGTCCGCATAGTCACAAATACCCCGGATAACTAAACAAGGAAAGTCATTCATAAGCCCCGCCGCTTCCATTTCCACGCAGTACACTCCTAGGTCCTAAGCCAGCTGGTCTCGCCGTCTGCCGTCTTTCACTACCTGATTTGCAGACGCAATCAGCCTATAGTGAAACACTAGTTCTTTATGGTCTCGTGGACGCCTTGGCTTCAATTTGGACCGATCACAACCGATACATATATCAGATGCTCCGTGGTCATAGTCTGTTTCGTATAAAAGGTCCTCTTTTATTGGTCGTGTAAAATTTGCAGCTATACGCGGCGTCATTTTGGCTCGGACCTCAGAAATGAATTCAAGAATTCGACTTTCTTCTGTGAAGTAGTGGGCTTGAAGTGTAGCGAGGGCAGTCAGCAGGACCTTAGGGGGCCGGTTAAGCATCCCTGTCCGCTGGAATTGACCACCACTTAATACTTTACCAAGGTCGTATTGGATCACGCCTCCAGATGTGTCTGTTGGTTGGCTTACCACGATATCGCCAAGTCGAACGTCTGCGTTGCCGTTTGGTACTCCTCCACCAATACCGACCATCAGTCCGAACCGGATAGAGTGGAAACTCGAGAGCAATTGCATCGCGACCGTTGTAGCTGATACGATGCCATATGCGCCACTTGGCAAACAGGCAATAACGATGTTGTGGTCCCCGATATTTCCCAGAATATACGTATTTTGATCCGTCGGCGGGCGAGGCAGACTTGGGTGTATTGCGTCCAACATCAGCTTTGCGGCCGCCATCTCCAGGGGTAAAGCGCATATCCACCCGACCGTGTAATCGTCATGGGATAGAGTGGCCCTGGCTGCCATAATGGAATATCAAATGGTTGGCTTTTAGAGACTGAGTACGCTATTGTTAGTTCATGAGAACTGCGAGACAAAAATGATATCGAACCCCAGTCTCACGAATGGATGGATGCCGTGGTTGTTGAGAGGAGGGGCGGGGTCGGCCCCCAGCGAGACTGAGGCGAAGTACTATCACGACCAATCATTCTTGTACAGTGGAGAAGAAATTATTGACAGATTGCCTGTTTGAGGAATGCCATGTTTGCTCATTTTGCATCGAATATTCCAGTCACATAGGCTTCTAGACCCCTGTAACTACCATACGAGTATCATAAAATTCGTACGATTTATTCCTGGTTCGGTATAAACCAGATAATTTACACACTATCTATATCTAGATTAGCGCATCCTATATACAAGTTATGTGACCTTCCTCCTATTGAGAACCCAGTAATGGTCTTTGGAATATTGATCACATGATACCCTAATCTAGATGTGGTTATAGCTGTATTTGAGGTTGTCGTTCCAATGTTGAATGGTACATATAATGCCAAATGATAGAATACGAAATTGAGGAAGTCGTGTAGGTATTATTACAGCCCCAAGAATACTCACAGCCCCCACGATGTTTCCCCCAAAACGACTGTCTCCATTCCAGCACCAACAACGCCCCAGCCCGCTTCAATATGGCACGTAATCTCAAAAATTGGCAACGTCAATCCATTGTTCATATGACACGCAGCAGGAAGAAGCTGACCATTTCACAAATGGCCAAGGTGGCCAAGTGTAGTGAGCGATCTGTCACTAACATACGCAGGAACTTGCGGCTCTTCGGCAGCCCTCGATCCCCATCAGTCCCTGCCGGTCAGCCATCAAGCATCACTTCTGTGATGCTAGATGCCCTTTGTGATCACCTCGCCGAAAAGCCCGGTTTATATATTGATGAGATGGCCATTTTTTTATGGGATGAGTTCAACATTTTGCCATCCCCATCGAGCGTCAAACGTGCTCTTACGCGAGCTGGCTGGACGAGGAAGAAAATTCAACAGAAAGCGAGAGAACAGAACACTCAACTAAGAGATTTCTACCAGCACAAACTGTCCGAATATCGTTCTTACCACCTGGTCTTCGTTGATGAATCGGGATGTGATAAACGGGTGGGGTACCGGCGAACTGGATGGTCACCACTGGGCGTGACACCAGTCCAAGTATCTAAGTTTCACCGCGGTCAACGCTATCAGATCCTGCCAGCCTACACACAGGATGGTGTCATCCTGTCTCGTATTTTTAAGGGGTCAACTGATGCAGTGTTCTTCGAATCGTTTATAAAGCAACTTCTCCAGCACTGTGGAAAGTGGCCGGAACCGAAATCGGTGCTTGTAATGGATAATGCCTCTTTCCACCACTCGGACCGAATCAAGCAGTTGTGTTCTGATGCAGGTGTCAAATTGTTGTACTTGCCGCCTTACTCACCAGATTTCAACCCCATCGAGGAATTCTTTGCCGAGCTGAAGGCTTATATAAAAAAGTCCTGGTCGGCGTACGAAGCGAATCCCGAGCAAGGTTTTCATATCTTCCTTCGGCGGTGTGTTCATGATGTTGGTGCGAAACAACAGAGCGCAGAGGGTCATTTTCGACATGCAGGCATAACAATAGAAAGGGCCTAAGTGATTCTCACTGTGAAAAATGTGTGCATATGTTGCAAGTCAGATAGTGTGACAATACATTAGACTAAACGGTCTCTGTCGAGAACAGCGCTTTTCCATTTCGAGAAAAAGACCATTGCGTAGAATGCGCGAGACAATTAACCATACACATAAGAAGAATGTGTTATATACTGTAGTAACCAATGTATATTCCGTTGTTGTATACGCCAATATCTAACTGCAACTACCAATGTCCGAAGCTACAGTAGAATTCGAAATCAGCTTTAACGCCAAACTCTTTTACTCTCTATCCCCCTGCCCCACCTAGATCGCGCTATACCTAATTTGATTAGAAGTGGACCTATCCGATTATTTCCAATGTACCTTTAGGCAGCCGTCAGAAATACCGTTATTGAAATGTCCGGCCACCGCTTACCAGATCCTCCCCGACCCTGGCCCAGCTTCCCCTCTACCTCTGATGCCATCGCCACAGACTCATACTCATACAACACTACCCTCTTTCCACTCCTTTGTACGATAAATTATCTTCGGTGGTTTATTCTGTGATTGAAATACTATCAGGTATCGCTGAGATCCATAAAAAGGACATTGTTCTATTTCAGCCGTCACCGAGTATATTCGCGATAAATCATGGAAACCGAGCAGCTCGAGCAGAACCTTGATATGGCCATTTTCTCCCAACTACTAGAGATGGACCACGAAGAAGATCGGCTGACCAGCTCGATCGCATTTTATACGTTTATCGAACGGGCAAACAATACTATTGACGATATGGAACATGCTCTGTAAGCCTTAACCCTGATTCATATGGTACAATATATCTTGGGCTAGTCAATTGCAAATACATACCCGGAGTTTCTTGTCAAGGTTAATCACTGTTCTGACGATTTTTATTATCAGACTAAATAGAGACATTCGTCAGTTGATATCATCCGCGGAATGTCTTCAAAACGCAGCACTGGAATTAGGCCTCTACAGAGTTCAGGAAAGCTGTCAAAACATCCGAAGAGCTAATACGACGATAAAAGAGGACGCAGAAGTCTCTAATGTTAGGAGGGAAGCTGATCCCATTCATGCTGAAGATGAGATCGGCCGTCTTAGGAACAGTGTGGCTTGTGCTCGCTCGACAATCGATTATTTCTACAACTATGTAGCTTAATTCAAAACCCCCCCCCAAAAAAATTATTAAACTACAAAAATGGGGATAGTAACTGTTTCTCTGCCACACCATGTTAATTCAAGGAGAAATTAATTTTGAAATTTATAGCGGTGTGGCTTTATGGATGTAACAGTGTATATATCTCGTTTAGAGGATGTCGAATTCGTGTTTGGTTAAAGTGAACTCGTCATTAGTATTAAAACCTGTGGCGATGACATCAGAGTCAGAGGGGAAGCTGGGCCAGGGTCGGGGAGGATCTGGTAAGCGGTGGCCGGACATTTCAATAACGGTATTTCTGACGGCTGCCTAAAGGTACATTGGAAATAATCGGATAGGTCCACTTCTAATCAAATTAGGTATAGCGCGATCTAGGTGGGGCAGGGGAACAGAGAGTAAAAGAGTTTGGCGTTAAAGCTGATTTCGAATTCTACTGTAATATGTAGGGGAGAGACCTTGACTATTGCGCGGACGTTGTGGTTGATACTATTGCGATATAAATTATTGTGTTGTGTGCCGAGCGGGAGCTAACGCCAGACGAATGGCGGACCCACCCACGGGGGCTCCCGAGCCCCTTGCCACCACAACCACGCGAAGAGGCACAGGGATCGTCGTAACAGAAAACCTTGCACCAACGACCACGGTCCGGACCAGGAGACATGCACGAGTGGAAAGCGAGCAGACCCACGCGGCCCCGGAACCCGTGGAACTGACCAATACCGGAACCAGCACTGGACGAGTGACAACCAGAGAGATTTGGCAGATTATCGTATACCTGCAACACACCATCGAGGAGCAAACCACGCTCATTCGCGCCACCGGGACCGAACTGAGAGAAGTGAAAGATAACCAGAACGAGCTCCAAAC
>PKQL01000444.1:0-23889 GCA_002916455.1 Penicillium sp. CF05
ACCCAATGCAAAGACCGAATACCCCCACTTCCGTCATCAAAGACTAAAAAATAAAGTAGTCCACGTCGTAAAGGAGAGGTTATCTCAAAGCTGCGCAACATCGTTCAGAATCTGAACCTCCTGGCCCGGCTTAAAGGCAGGAAGACCCATGTAAGGACAACCGTCACAGCGGAAGGCATCACCCAGAGCACAGCTTCCACAAGAACCAGTCTTTCCCTCAACAGTGAAGTCCAGCTCGGCCAAGTCGCCGGTATCCAGCTTCATCACGTTCAATTCTTTATCTGCGTTTGCGCGACGCTCCTTATCCTCTGCTTCGAGTTTGTCGGCCAGACCACAGGTGCAATCCTTGCAGGCGCGTCGCCGGCGACCGGTCTTGGGTTGGCACTCTGGAGCTGAAGACGGTGTTAGCTGATATAGATCTTGTGGGAATGCAATGTGCAATACTTGGAAGGGATTGGGTGTTGACATACGCGGCATTATGGGTCTTGTTAAATCCTCCTCAGAGAGAAGCGTATCTTCATTAATGAGCTCGTCATCCTCGTCGCGGTCGTGATTAGTCGCAGGCGAGTCTATCCCCATCGGCGCTGCGAATCCTGTCGGGATACTAGGGACTGCGGTTGGCGTAGGCTTATTCTTCTTCTTCAGGCCGAACTTTAGAGGGACTGCGGCGGAGGGCTCGAAGTTTGGTTTCTCGAAGCCATTAGCGGACTGCACGAGGCCGGCCAGGACGGCTTCCATGGCCTCTGAGGCATTGAGCGCTGAGTCTTGGGTTTGCAGCTTGGCGCCGGCCTTCATGGCGGGCACGAGTGTGGTGTATACATTTCGAGTGAGGAGTTGCAGTGCCTCGGAGCGGCGAGTGCCGTCTGTGTCGGTGAGGATGAGGACGAGGTCGTAGGTTGTTGCGGGGAGGGAGACTACGCCTGCAGAGAGTCGGTCGAGCATTTGTAGGTCTGTGGTYGAGCGGTCGAAGGTGCTGAAGAGGTCTCGGAGTTTATCCTCTTGAGTGGCGATGGAGGGAGGTGCCAGCAGGAGTGTGCGCTTGGCCTGGACTGGCTTGGGCGTGGAGAAATCCACGTCCATATCGTTGGCCTCAATGGTTATAAACGAAGGAGCCATTGTTTTTTTTTTTAATGAGATGTGAAGTGCAGAGAAAGGGAAAAGAATTGAGATAACATTCCCTTGGAGGGGTGGCAAATGATTATTAAGCCTGTCTCCGCGGGCAGATTAGAGAGATTGTCCTATCAGCGATGGTGTGATTACTTGAACGTTTTAGACTCTTTGCGACAACGGACTATCAGTACTTCGTATCGCGAATTTGATGTTAAGAGACTGCGATTAACAATTTGAGGTGTTAGCATGAATATCAGAAATGGCACACTTTCATAACTCTTACATGGCCTCATACCGACTCTTCTTCCCAAGTAGGCAATCGAGCCCGCCTACGCGGGGATATTGGGCTTGATGTAGCCTTCGTTTCCTTCTAACTATTACATATGTTTTGAATCCCTTTGGTTTACAGTCCCAATATACCCAGGGTTCTTACGGGTTTATTCCACATTTAGGGCAACGATATACAGTTTTCCAAAGGGCATACAGCATACGTGCACCTGTCTTATCATTGTATGATATACATCCTATAGGATAGAGACAGGAAGTGTATAGGACGTTTATTAAAATATAAGACTATCGAACCATACAATTAACTGCTTCATCTATGATTTCGGGCCTTATCTCTGATTTTACTATCGATACATTCAATAATCAAGCCCTACCCTCGAAGTTCCTCAAGTTTTCGACTAATGGCGAGATAATGAGTTGAAATATCTCATCTTGCATCTTCTCGCTTTCCAGGGTAGGTTCTTTAGTCCCAGGCCAAAGGAGACATCGCCTCGCTACCTTTTCGTATTCCGCACCGCTTTGCTCCTCCACCACTTGCAAGAGGCGGGTTGCAGTCTTGAGATTCACATATGCCTCCACTCGATCGTCATCCTCCGGTATACGTAATGCCTCTAGTGTCTGGCATAAAGAAAGTTCGACCAGAACAAGGCCCAGAGGAAACAGTATCTCACTTTGAATGAGTGAGAATGTTGGTTTGTCTCTGCACATGCTCCAGGTATCCAAATCACTGCCTACGTTCCAACGGACGTATGGCTTATCAATATCCCCAGATGAAGTACTGGTAAACATAATATCGCGTGATCTCCACTGGGATTTAAGCCAGCTTCCGTGGAATTGAACCACGCTGCAGGCGAGATTAACCGCAACGCGGAGACGGTGGCCCCATGTGAAAAGGAAGCTGCCGCTGCCAGGCGCCTTGAAGAAACCACTCGAAGTCGCAATGAGTTCAGCGAGCGATTGTGATCTCAAATTCCCAGCGAGTTTCCGAACATAATACATATTGTGGCGGTGGTTCTCATCGGAGATAAACCCGATAGGTTCATTTGTCTCGCCATTGGTGTTGGTCCCCACGGTAGACAGCGTTGAGCAGATGTCTACAATCGGCGGCACCCAAGGCATATCAGATAACATGGATTGTTCATCTTCGGATGATTCATCAAATGCAAACTGCACTTTGGCCTTCTGCTTAGCGAAGGGGGCCCTCTCTTGATTGCCCTGGTGGGAAAACCGGTTCATAGAATCCACGCTCGATCGAATAGTATCAGATTCGGCTTCAATCTCACACCATCCCGGAGCAAGGTCTATAGAGCTGCTGGAAGGGAAAATCATTCGAAAGCGAGGGCAACAGGAGGACTCTTTAGACCCTTCATTTATATCCTCTGATGGATAGCTAAGAACAAAATGAATTGAGTGTTGATCGAGACAAGCACATTTCCAATACTTGCCCCGTATTATTGCATTATGCAGACTGCGAGCTGATTTCTGGGCTCTTTTCTGGCGCAATAGGGGTCTTTTTGATATTCTTCGTTTTTGTATTGTGGTTCGATAATCGGACTGTTCCACCAAGGTATTCAGTATTCTATTGGCTGCGTCGATACGAGCGAAGAGATCGAGGTAGATGCCTTTCGAGAAAATGTCTCTGAACTTCTTGACCTCCTTCTTGATAACGGACTGGTCGACCCGATAGTTCTATAGTATGATCGAAGTTGTTCATTAGCCCTGCCCTCGGGAGGCGGTCTCGAGAGGACAAAAATATACTCACCAATGCAATATTCTTATCCAGTCCTAATCTTCGTGACAATTCCTCCAATAGAGTCGCAATCTCTACCATCATCTGATTGAAAGGGTAGAAATCTCTCCCTAACTTTTCATGAAGACTCGCTTGCAGACTCTTTCTTTTCCACAGATCCCCAAGCGGATTGTTCCTCAGTTCATCCAGCCCATCTTCGTATTCGACCACTCCATCGAGGGCCCGCTCCAGGGTATTGACGAAGATGGCTTGTTGGGTCCCAAGGCTTGAAGAATAGCTTTCGAGCTCCCTGCGATAGCGCTTGGCTCCGAAGCTCTTGATAGTCTCAAGACCCTGGACATAATTATCGAGCTGATTGATGATAAGTGGGAGAATTGCTAGGGCAACACCTGCAGCCTCCATCTTCAAGCGCCGACTCAAGCCAGACAAGGTATGAATACCCTGGAGACCAAAAGAGTTCACCTGGGTAGAGAGGTTATGCGGTGTAAGCGCGGGGGCCAACTCCACGCAGCCCCGCAGTGGCATCCCTGTCGAGCAAACCAACCTCAAACGTCCAGTTTCGCAAAATCAGATGTTGTTCTTGGCTAAAGGGCTCTGAGAGTGCAAGGGCACTTGCGCAAAAGATGTCCAGAAAGATGGAAGGTCCGAAACCCACAGAACGAAAGCAAGAGCAGCGGCAACAAGACCTCGTCTCTGCTTCCAGTCCATATATTTTACCGCAACGGACGCGCCAACCGGAGGAAACTAAGATCTCCGATTTGGGACAAACATCTCAGATGGAGCCTGATTCTGATCGCCTCAATTCATTTGAATCCGGACTTCAGCAGCTTCAGGATACACTAGATACTCCCATGTCAAGATGGAATCGCGAAGCGGATCCGAGCCAGGAGATTTCTCACCACTATACACCACTCGATGGACTCGCATTCTCAATTGAAGAGTCTGTCTTTGGATATAGGTCTGAGAGAAAGGGAAACGCTTCCCAAGGCGCATCCCCAACCACTAAACGAAATTTCGATGATCAAGCGGCCTTTTCAGAAAGGTCAGTCGACAAGCAAGAACCGCCTGAGACAATTGCGACGACAGCCCCAGCTGCGAGTACCAATACAACGAAGATCTCGTCTGTCGTGGTTCAATGCCTCAAAGGTTTAGGTGGGCTTGTCTCTGAAGACATGTCATCGTTCGCGTCGGAAGTCTCACCAGCGCTATGGCAAGATGAGCTGGGACGTTTGCGGGTTTGGGCTGCCAATATTGGGGCACATCAGACCGGTCAATCGTCGCTAGATCATCGACTACGAGATGCATCGCACATCAAAGAGCAGACCGTTCGCGTCCTTCAGAGGCTACAGCGGACCATCGGAGATATCAACGATATTTTACATCACTCACCCGAAGATGACGATTTCTCAGATCTAAGCGAGGATGAAGACAACGACGACCATCAAACAGAAATACAGTCTGTATATCATGCTCTGCATGATACTATCAACAACCTATACCAGATGTCCATGGTCATCCGGCAGCCAGCTCAACATGATCGCCTTCATGGCACTAAAAGATCAGATGCAGTCTTTTTCGAACATTTTGACCGGCTACATGTCACATCGAAATACCCGCAAGCAGGGGAAGATATTCTGAAACGTCTTGGGCTGGCAATATCACAACGTCGAGCCGTTATGCGGTATCGTGAGCGTCATCGCACCAAACTCGGCCAGGGTCTCAGCCGGGTTATGGAGGATCAGACGGACTCACAATCAGCAAAACTATCGGAGACTGTCGCAACTGAATTCGTGGAAAATGCACCAGCGGAAAAAGGCGAGTTAGAGTTCTTAACCGTCGCCTCACAAACATCTTATGCTCAAACCATATTGAACGGGGCAGAAGGGACAGTTCTCCCGTCTCCCCCGAAAGAATCGGCTGACGGAGCTCCATTTGAATGTCCCTATTGTTTTGTAATCATCAGCATCACGAACCGGAGGGCCTGGGCTCGTCATGTCTTTAATGATTTGATGCCATATTTATGTATCTTCCCTAATTGTCCAACACCACATCGGTTGTATGAAAGCCGCCGGGATTGGTTTTCTCATTTGCAGAGCCAACATTCGATATCTGAAAGTCCAGGTGTACATGTGGACTGCCCACTCTGCCTATATTCGATCCCATCTGGGAAGCAACTTGAAAGACACGTGGGCCGGCATCTAGAAGAGTTGGCGCTCTTTGCGCTGCCGCGAGCTGAAGAAGATGACGATGAAGCTGCAATTTCCTCTGATGTGGATTCTGATAACTCGCACGATTCGGCCGATGAGGGGCAGTGTCCCGAATGTGGGCAAGTCTGTATGGACCTACGAGCTCACGCCATGACGCACAATCCTGAGCGGACGGAAAAGTGCCCGATCTTATCGTGCGAGTACCACACCAGGGGGTTCGCCCGGAAATATGACATGAATCGTCACTTCCTGACCCACTACAAGGACGACATGGTGTGTCACTTTTGTCCAGGCTATGGGACACCAACAGAAAAGAACTTCAATCGGGTCGATGTGTTCAAACGCCACCTTATCACCGTCCATGGGGTAATGCAGAGGCAACCAAACCAGCCTGGTAACAGGCCGAATTCCTCCACTAAGATGGGTATAAACCAGACCAGCGGAAATTGCTCTATCTGCGATGAAACCTTCGGGGATGCTGAAGACTTCTACAAGCACCTTGACAACTGTGTAATGCTCAAGTTGATGCAAGATGATCCCTCCGAGGCCATCAACGACATGCATCTCGCTGAGGTGAAAGATGATGAGGAAGTGAAGAACACATTGAAACACGGCTCCCTTGGCGTGGAAGACCGCGGCGACCAAGCAGACCATAACTACTCTCACAACGACCATTATCTGAGACCAACATCATCCTATTCCATTTTGGGCTCCGATGAAGAGATCCGTGCGGCTAGTAGTATTTCGAGTATGGCGAGTGCGGCTACGGGTGTCAGCTTGACGCACTTAGGCGACGAACATTCGAATGGCCAGGGTTCGAGTTCAGAACCAGACACCCAGTCTGCCAGGGAGACCAACTTGCCTGGGGGTTCCAATCTTGAGGTGCAAGAGTCAGAAATCAGGTATACACCGGACTATATCGTGGAGCCCCCATCCACACAGCCAATGCATTGGGATCGCCGATGGGACGCAGACAATAATGAAACCGATGACCGTGAACCCGATATCATCGTTCTTAGATACCGTGGAGCCACATATCAGCTCCGCTTCCGCGCATATGCCATTTACGACGGTATGCTCACTGTTGGCCTATTGCGGCAAGAAGCTGCGAGGGTAGCTGGCGCCCCTTCTCCGGACCTTGTTAGGCTATTGTATAAGGGAAGGTTGTTAGAAGACGACAATCAAACGTGCAAAGCAGAGGGGCTCAGGCACCACTCAGAAGTGCTATTAGCTGTTTCCGAAATTCAGCCTGGCCCACGCAGCGACTCTTCCCCTGAAAAAGGCTATGCGAGTGATTCGTCTTGGGGCCGATTCGATGCCAATAAGGACAAGAAGAAGACGAAGCATAAGGCACATATTTCTCCTCCCCCTCCCGATCCCCCGTCACGGCACCCATCGCCCGCTCCATCTAGCAGCTCGCTTCTGTCTCCACCGGATCTGAAAACAATGCGTACAGCGATGGAACAAGTGTCTTCCTTGACCGTGTATTTCGAGCGTGATATCATCCCGCTTTGTGATGAATACATAGCCCAACCACCGGGCGATATTGAGAAACGGGAATTCGAACATAAGAAGCTGAGCGAGATGCTGCTTAGGCAAGTGGTATTGCCAGTGGATGGAATTGAACCGGGAGGCGATGTGACAGTACGCAATGCCCGCAGGGCCCTCGTCAAACAAGCGCAACAGGTTTTAGTTCTGCTCGATGCGGCGGCAAAAGTATAGCTGTATTGGTCATGCCAGGATTCCTGCATGTATGTACCTTTTGTGGGGTTGTGACCCTTCTTGAGATGTGCATAGACGTCCGATTCACACAAAGGGATTCGGGATTCGCCGAAATTATACTATTATATGTAGATGAATTGAAATGCCCGCAGAGCTTTAGTCCCCTGCTGGGTTTATTATATCATAATAAATAGTTCCATGGACATAACTCCTGTTTCATTTTATCGAAGTTCAAGGTCTGTAAACGCGGCTTGGGGCATTGATTGGAGAGGAAGACAACCTATGGTGGAAGCAAGTCTAGAATAATAGGATTTACCACAGAAATAGAAGCCGGTTTTGAGGTTATACCACAGTTCTTTATGTGATGGTATAAGTGGCGATGGGCTTATCACAGTCGATGGCCAGGATTGAAGTGGATTCCTTGGATGCTACTGTATGCGCCGGACTGCCTCTATGGTGGTGGTTGGTATCAATATGTACAAAAAAGATGATTGCGAGTCATCACTCATAAACTCCGAAACAAAAACACTCAGCGCTTGCGCTCACGGATCTTCCACTTGATTCCGTCCTTGTTGGTGCCTCCCACGGAATTTTCCATCTTGGCCCGCTGCCAATCAAGCTCTTGCTCTGCAGTTTGGATTTCAGCGTGTTGCTTGCGCAACGCAATCAGCTTGTTTTTACGAGCCTCAATGGTTCGTTTCCGGACCTTGCGAGCCCGTCGAGCATCCGCAAGTGCTTGCCGCTCAGCCTGAAGCTGCTTGGGTGTCTTGCGGGTCTTGCTTGATGCCTGATCTTCTTCCTCTGAATCCAGAGCAGGTTCTTCTGTTTGTATCCTCTGCTTCTTCATTGTCAATTGATCTTGTCGGTCGTCGGCAAACACCACCCTGCTTGGTTTCGGTTTCACCGGGGCTCCGAAATCGAAATCGGAATCGTCGTCAAACCCGTCATCCTCGCCATCGCTCTCCTCGCCCTTTTTCCCATCTTTTTTGCCGAGGGCCTTGTTCATGCCATCTTGCAACTCCACTTCACGCTCCAGGCGCTCAATCTCGCGGCGCACCCGCTCGCCAACCGTCCGAAGATAACCTTTATCTTGCGTCTTGAGCAGCTTGATTGCCTCGTGGCTCAGTCCCCGCGCTGCTGCAGAGTCTCGTCCTGTGCCTGTTCCACGTCCGTGCCGACCCTGGGTCCGGTTCTTTCCTCCCATCATACCGAAGGCGAACTCATCGGGGTTGCGATCCCGCGCCTTCTCTTCGAGGCGCTTCAGTTTAGCCTTCTTGGCATTGTAATCTTTGGCACGGAGCGAGTAATCCTGTTGAAGTTAGAACGTTCGTCTTGACAGTAGGCATGAAAGAAAGCTTGGATCATTGATAGGTATTCCAGAAGCTCCTCCGTAAGAACTAACCTTGTGCTTCTCAAGAAGACCCCATTTCTCGCGGCCTTGAACCTGGCCACGCTCCTTGTGGTTCCGCCGTTGGACGGCGTTGCGCATGGACGACATGCTGAGTTTCGGTGCTGATAATTCCCGGGACTATAAACAGGATATAATAAAGTGTAGAAGAAAGGAAAAATCAAAAACCTCAAAGACGCAGAAGCCTCCAGCAGAAGAGTGTAGTCAAAGTTGAGATGCAAAGTCGGAGAACTTTTTTTTCTGATTCTGCCAATAGTAAACCTTCTCTCCGCCCGAGCCCGGCTGGCAATCAACACACCCACTTGGCCTCGATCATCTCTACCAAGCAATTCGGTAAACCTCTCTCGAAACTACTTCTACCTCTCTCGACTTGTTAACCTGATATCTGGAGCAGCAGAACTCACATATTGTTGCTTAACAACCGGGACCACTCCCCCTCAACGCAAACTCTCCGATCGACCAGCCCATACACATAACCCGCTCAAGTCCGATCTTTGAGATCGACCTACAGTCCCAATGGCTACTTCTTCCACATCTCCCGATACCTCTTCAACTAGTGCGCCTAAGTCCACACCCAAACAATATAACCTTCGCAACCCGCTTCCGCTCTCAGCCCCCCAAGAACAAGAAGTGAAACTGCTGTACTACAAGCGAGTACGCGCCCATTGCGCTCCCGAGATTAAAGGTATGCAATCAACATTGCTTTCTACGCATATTCATCACCTATTTGCAAATAATGCATAGCTTTGAACTTGCGAAAGCCGGTCACGAGTCTGAAGCGGAGGAGCAACTCTGGCCCTTATGACCATGATCCACCTCCCCACACCTCGAAGGTGCTTGGAACAACGAGCTAACCCAATCATGATATAGCATTCGCCGAGTGCGCAGTTAACCGCACCGTAACTGCAACATGGGTCTGCCGCCAGCAACGTCTCGCAATGAATTCATGTATGGTCGCCCACGCGAAGCCGGAAGAAGAGGATCGCGCACGTGAGGAATGGTTCGCAGGGCATGAGGACCGGCGACGCGCGCGCGAGGAGGAACTTGCCCGTGTGGAGAAGCGGCGTGAGGAAGTCATTCGCATGATGCGCGAGGATGAAGCGCGGACGCGAGCGGCGGGGAAATGATTGGAGATTTTACTTTTTACTCCATGTATCCCTCCTTCTCTCGCTCTCTTCGTTTATTGTGTGAGTATTTCTTGTCTATATGGGTTTCGGCGTCTTGAGTATTCTGCTTCTTGCGTTTTCTCCGAGGTCGAAGGGCGAACCTTCGTCTTTGGCTGAGCGTTTGGGCGAGGGAAGGGAGCTGTTGGACTCATTCCTAACATGGCTGCCTGATTGGCTGGGCCTTGTATGGCCCAAAGTACTCGGCCTATAATCCACAGGCCCGGCGGAGCAGCCTGGACTTCCCGCTGTCAGTTTGATAGGCAGATATCAGACTGATCCAGCTGGGCATGTCGGCCCTCGACTTTCTGGCCAAGCCAGACTCGGACTTATATCTTCTATCTCTCTCCTCATGGCGCACAAAGGCAAACAAAGCAGGCGTTTTGCTGGGCATCTTTATTACATTGCATGGCCATCCCGAATGCGGAGCGATGGGATGGACTGAATTATGTACAATATACACACAGACGATTGCATATCTTGGTTTAATTAACCAGAAGAATGTCTTCTTTATCGGTTTATTTGCCTTCATGCGTAGGCAAGGGAAATTTAACCCCAACCTGTAGACACAATTCATGAAATAGATGCTCTTCATGATAGTAAAAACCGGGACTCCGTCCCATGGTAGATTAGAGAAAAAAAAAGGAGAACAACACCAAGCGCCAGAAACACCACCAGCCCAAGGCCAAAGGCAGAAGAACCCCGGATGTAAATGCACTTCCTTAAACATCAGTCATGTTTCGGTCTTCATCACCATCGCCTGCCTCGCCCATAGTGGTATCTTCGCCGAAGAGATCCTCCATTTTGCCATCATTATCATCCTCGTCTTCTTTATCTTCAGCCCCATCACCACCAACACCCATTCCAGCCCCAGGCTGCTGCATCACATCAGGCATATCATCTTCCTCGCCCTCACTATCCCATTCATCCTTCATATCCCACCCCAGTCCAGTAAGACAGAAGCGCTCAGGAGGCAAGCGCATACCACCAATAACAACACTTTGGTTCGCCGCAGGAGCAGCGCCATTAGCGCCAGCAGCAGGATCGAAGCCTCGGGATACACCCGGCAAAGCAATACGATTCCTCTCTGACGCGACCTCCATGAGGAACTCTTTCGGCAAACCTGTCTGGAACTGGAAGTGCAAGCGGGAAGCAATGGCCAGTCGCAATGCGGGCAAAGAAACACTATTCACTTCGGCGGAGCCCTTTGTCCCCGCGGTACCGTCCGTTGCCGCAGCGTATCCTTCCGTCGCGAGATGCACGGAGTCTTGTAGTACATTGGCGGTGTAGCGGTAGGCGAAGTCGAGCAATTGGAGGGGCACCCGGTCTTGGTAGGAGGTTACGCCGAGTGACGCGAGGAGCATGTGGACCAGCCGCACGTCCCGTGGTCGTCGCGTTTTTCCGCTGTCTTGAGTTGATACGCCGGGGACTGCTGGCGGTTGTGGTGTTGTGGTTGAAGGGCCTGCCGCTGGGACATGGGGTTGGGAGCTTGTTACGGCGGGCGCGGGGGCACCGTTCGCAGCGGAGGATTCGGCGGGTGGCGTGAGAGGCTGTGCTGTGGGCGCTGAGCCCTGTGTTTGGTCTGGGGATGCCATTTTATCTTAGATTGCTGATCAAAGATCAAGCAGGAGGCAAAGAGCGAATTGCGATGTTGCGAAAGTGGTCAAGATGTTGAATTAAGTGATATTAGACGGCCTGGAAAATGTAGTCGGGCAGCATTCCTAGCACAATGCTTAGGAGCTATGAAGCAGCCAAAGATGCGAGCAGCGTTCAGTGTGGGGATGGAGATAAAGAAAGTGATCGCTGAATGAGGCCGAAAAGAAGCATGAGCTCCAGGGCTTCGGCCAATATCACGATTAGGTAATCACGTTACGGGCTGCTCGGCATCGTGCCTAGGTACCTAGACGAAGACCACCTTGGCTGACAGTCAATAGTTCCTTTCACTACATGTGACTACCTAGGTACATTCTAGAGTATCCAAGGATAATTTATTGAGCCATTCAATGTGTTTGCACAAGTCAATTCGCTTGATTCATTCATTACATCCCATTCGTTCCACTATTCAATCCTCCGAGTATGTGCGCCATGAATGTACAAAAACAAAAACAAATGCAGAGACGCCATGAATGCCGTGAATGCCCATGAATTAGATAGGTTCGGCACGGATGGCCATGTATAATGCAGTCTCCAACTCCAGGTCTGCATGCAATAGTGTTGAACGTGAATATATCGCTGTCAGCGCAATCTAATGCAGAATCTGACTTAGTAAAAGCACTCGCAAGGTGGGTATCTATGACGCAGGAAATGCCCAGGGATCGCTCCCTTATCAAAGAGGCATAGCGATGAATGTATGTTCAAGGTTTCTGGGGCATCTTGGACCGGATGGGAAGAGAGGTTGTGCTCGGCTCGCTTGCTTCTTGTGGTTTCTCAGCGATGGGAGACAGTTCCTCTTCACCAATAGCTCCCTCTTCGACACCGAGATCCCCTTCCACCGACTCGATTATTGACCCTGCTGGGTTGGACAAGGCAGCTGAGGCCTGCGATATGTAGCTTGCGTCGAGATTTTCCTCAGCCAACTCGGCCTCGTCGAGATACTCGCTGCCTTCACCATCACTCAAGTCTTCATCATAGTCCTCATCATCATCACCATCTTCGTCTTCTTCTGCCAGGTCTTCATCAACATCTTCCTCAACTTCGTCTTCATCCTCGCTGTCTGTTGTCGAAAAGTCTTCGAGCTCATGCGGCGTGTTCCTCCAGTATGTGAAATCGGTATATTCCTCGCCACCGTCGTGCACAAGAAGGCTGGTTGGTGGAAAGAAATGGTCCAGAAGCTCTTGCATCGTCACATAACTGCTCTTGTACTTGTTGAGACTAAGCAAATCAAGAGACACTTCAGCGTTAGAGTTGATTGTGAAAATCCGAGTAGACGGAATGTTCACAGAACGATAACTCAATGCGTCTGTCAATCGATTTCCGAAGCCAGCATAGAAGGGGTTCTCTTTACCGCAGAAAAGATTGAGAATATCCCGCAGGCACGCCATCTTGAAAACTTCTGGTTTTCTCAAGTAGATCTCTCGCCGCAGAGCGGCCATCGTGCGATCGGGGCTGCAGATGACTGGACCTCTTGGTAGTCTGTATCCATCTTGGCAAATACCGTGAAGATAGGCCCGTGTGGTGTCTGTCTGGCCTACAGACCGACTCGTAAGATACATGATATTGTACCCATTGTTGACAATGTCAGTGTACAATTTGGCGACTCCCGCGTGCGTCCAATCGCGTCCGATCATGTTTAGAACATGCCCCAACGCATCCGACTTGGTGATAGTTCCATCAATGTCAGAAATCACGATCGGGGTGTTGCCATTCCACAGATACATGTTTGCAGTGCAAACTGCTCTGTTGACGCTGAAAGACATTGTGTTGGCGCCGGGCTTCAGTTCCAAGGCCTTAAGTTGATCACTTGTCAAGCGGAGTGTCTTTGCATAGTTGCGGGTTTCGGGGAAAGAATCATGCAAGGGTGAGTCAGGGGGTGTGGGAAAGCCGGGCTGGACATCTGATTTGGTCCGATGATGGCGCGTAGTCAATGATGGCTCCGAGACAGGGTGTTCGCCTTCGCTGTGGTATCCTGGGTCGGAGATAGCATCATCGCTCATCCCTATGTTCGGTCGCATTGAGTGAAGGGTGGCTCTCCTATCAGCCAGTTCCTTGGATTCTTCGCTGCTGTATATCCACAGGTTGCCGTGTTCATCGGCTCCAATCAGTGCACCGATGTCGTAGCTTCCTTCAAGCTCTTCAGCAAGAATCTTACGCGCAACAACCTCCGCGCGAAGGGCGTCTTCTTCGTTGCTTTTGTAGCCAGTCATATCCAACATTAGATCTCCAGTTTCGGTGACATGTGACGGAATATTGGAACCGGACAGCTTCTTTGACAACGAAATGGCACGGGACACCGCTTCCTCGGGAGACAGAGGAGGGCTACGAGAGCGCTGGTGTGCTTCGCCCTCGCTATCAATGCCACGAGGTTCGTCGTTCCCACCTGCAGATCGACCAGACAGGAAGTGTTGAGGAGAGCTGGTTGAAAGCACATTGTCCGACAGCGTGTGATCCAGTGGCAGTTTAGACAAGGATTCGTGCTGTGAAAGGGCCACGTCAGATTCGTCGGGAGATCGCGATAAGGGTGTCATTGTCCCTGTTGATACGGTCAGTAACGACTTAGGTCGAAACTACGAGTTAGAGATCCGTCCTACCTAAATCCGTGTTTGCCCGTAGCTTGCTCGACGGCATCGCCATCGCCGGTGGGGTTTTTGCGCCTTCCGACAATGCATCCCCGTTTCCTTTGTCCAGGTCAAGATAATCTGGTTCCTGCAGTGAAGGGAGAATATCCGGTTCGCTCTGGGGTCTCGGGCTGGCTGCTGGAGATACCAACGGCGAGGTCTGCAAGGATGCGGGGATGTCATCAGTTGTTTCAAAGACAAAAAATGCCTCGCCCCCCTCTCCCAGCTTCATGGCATATTCTTGTTTTACACCATTCACCTTGAACTCCACCTTCTTCTCAAATGGACGCAAGAGCGAAAACTTGCCAAACCGGACATGAAAGGGCGAACAAGCGAGGGTGCCTTGAAAGAGATAAGCCAAATCAGTATCGTGTGTGGATGTCACTTCGCGGAGAACTGTAAATACCATCTTCTTGCTCTATGACAATGACATCAATAGCCCCGCTAAGGGTAGCCGGGTTGATAGAATTCCATGTCTTGGAGACGGAACCACTTATAGAGCGATAGAGCTGCATCCCGCCAGATGGATGTCTAGCACCTTTGACAACGACTCTGGGTAAGGTTTCAGGCCTATTCGAAGCAAATTCCAGAAATGCAGAAAGGCAAAAAGAAAGGTATGAACGGTCAAAGAAAAAAAGGACTGAGACAGGTTTTTGGAGAATCGGGAAGTTTAAAGGCCCATGTGACTGACACTTGGAGACAATGGACAACTACATAACCATTGTCACGGGATAATATCAGCACAATATCAGCCACAAAAACGGGATTATAGAATCTCAGCTTGGGGATAAAGGAGATACATAGAATTACTTCCGATCTACTCCGTACATAACCACTTCCAACATTTGTTGGTTTCGTCAACCGCATTCAACGCCCAACAATTCATGATTATGTCAGCTTGAGGAATGCCGAGGTCCCGTAGCGGCTGATCCCCATTTAGGCGCTAACCCGTTTGGGGTGGCTAAAGTTCTGGGTCACGTGGGACCTATCCCACCGCCCACTCCGGAGAGCATTGGCGATCCTTGCAATTCTCCTGTATCCCACTGCCCAGGTCCAATGGGTTACAGACGTTGGGATGTATGAGCCGCTATACTTTGCATTCGACGATTACCCAGCAGTGGTTCCTCGCGTGAGAGTGCGAGGTGTCATGGCCCTCTTTCTCGCCGTCTCGATCTTGTGGGCTTTGATCTGGTAAGTCCCATGTCTATTCCAGCGTTTGCTCTGCTCGGCTGACCCAATGTATGAAGGCTTCTCTACCGTGCATGGCAGGTCTGTCAGACTTCAAATGAGGTCCTAGTGGAAAAGCTTGGTCTCGACATTCCTCCGCCGCCAGAGGTCACCCTTGAAGAGATCACAGCCCGTGAAATCCGCCTTGCTTGGAAGCAGCCTGACTTCCATAACTCAATACATAAGCATATCATTCAAGTGAATAATGTGAAAGGTATAATATACACATAATTCTTTCCCGCCACTAAACAAAGCACTAACGGTCTCTAGTCGGTGAATCCAAACGAGCAGAAACAGCAGTGGAAATATCAAACCTATTACCTGGGAGCATCTATCATATTTGTGTTCTTTCCGTTAGTGCCGCCAACTTTCAGACGCCCAGTGCGATCCTCCATGTCCGAACGAAATCTCTTCCGCTCTCTGAAGCCCAACAGAATGGCAACGCCGGAGGTCCAATTGTCCGCGCTTCGATCCCTAGGTCTACAGTAGGCCTTCCAACACCATCTGCTCCGATAATGTCTCGCGAGCATAGTGCGGGCCAACTACCGGGGAAACGGCCCTCGGCTGGACGGAAAATTTCGCCCGCGACTGTAACTACGGACGTTTCACACGGCAGTTTCGAAGAAACACTCAAAATCAGAGCAAAAACCGCTAAAGATGAGACTTTGGAGCAATTGGCAGACCGCTTGAAGTCGTTACAGCACGAGAACGAGAACGTGGAGAAGCAGGGGACAGAGGAGGAAGAAGAACATATTGCCTTACTGAGGGACCTCGAAAAACAGCGCAGTGAACTGCGCAAGCGTGTCAGGGAGAAGGACGAAGCAAGTGGCGACTTGAAAAAGCATGTCTACAAGCTAGAAAGCGTCAACCGGACCGTGCAGGGCGAAAAGTCCAAACGCATGAGACTTCTTCAGCAGAAAGAGGCGGAGCGCAAGAAGCGCAAGAATGACATCTTGCGATGGCAGGAGAAGATTTCACGCATGAACTCAGATGCTATACAGGCAAAGGAGGACAAGGCCAGGATTGAAGAAGAAGCGAGGGCGCGCGCAGATGAGGTCCGAGCCAAGATCGCGAAAGAACAAGCGGAGATGAAGACCATCGATGATGAGATTCAGGATAAAGGAGGACGAGTTAAGAAGCTCGAAGAAGAAAGAATGGGATTACAAGAAGGTGACAGTGAGGATGGGAAGGAGCTGGATCGGATCGACAACGAGCGAGCTCGTCAGTGGGAGCACAAGCTGGGCAGCCTACACGCACGTTATGCCACACTTGTGAATCTGCACGCGCAAGCCCAGCAACAATATCAAGAAGCTCAAGAACGGCTAAAGTGGCTCACAGCCCAACGGCCCAGCAGCTCAGGGCCCTTCGCCTTCCCGACCTTGGATCTCGATATGTCGAATACTGCCACCATTCGGCCCCGTCGCCATCGCAGCTCACTCAACAGCAATATGTCTTCGCCTCTGAACTTCCCAGGGGTGGAAACGCCGTTTCCAAGTAGCGTCAACTACAACCCGTCCGGTCACTCACCTACATTCCCTCCAAGCTCTGCATTTTTCAATATCAATAACGGTATGGCCCTTCCAGGCCTGTCTGATCCCCCCGAGGTCATGCGCTCGGATACGGAGGTTGCTTTCAATAACCCGCAAATGAGTCCCCGTGCGGATGCCCTCCTACCATCCGATCTCCTTGGTGATGAGGAATCGCCAGAATTCCCGCGATCTGTAACTCGCCCAAGATTTGCAACTATAGAGGCATCCAGTACTCCACTGGATAGCTTCGGCCACGGCCCAGTGTCGCCTGTTTCTTCGGACAGTCGAGCCGGCAGTATCTTTGCCAGCCCACTAGAGACTCAAAATCGGCAGGACGAATCCCAAGGTGTTCATTTGTCTGCTGCCGGGGAAGCCCCGAAAAGCGCATCCCGAAAGCTTTCTGGACTTTTCGGTTTCCATCGGCCTCGTGGAAAAACCCTGGCAGATGAATCCCCTATGCTGGGTTCTTTAAAACCCGGCCAGAGTCAATCCTTCCCTCGCAATATTGACGAGCTGGATCCAATCGGTGCACGCCGGCGACGATCGAGCTATACTGGTAATTGGGCAAACCCGATGTCATTGTTCCCTCGGAGTAACACGGCTGGTGTCACCATGGACAGCTCTTCTGATCATGCGCCTTCCCGGCGAGCTGCTTTCTCAAATATCTTCTCATCCAGCAAGTTTGGCTTCGGCGGTGCTGGTAGCCGTGGAAATTCCGATCTTAGCAGTGGATACAATCAATTCAGTCCTCGGCATGATCCTATTGATCCGTCATCGCTTCTTGGTGGCGTTCGACGCGGTTCTCTGTCCCCGCGACCTTCATCGACCTCATTTGACACGCCGAACCAGCTTCCGCACCCCTCGACAGACAACCGCCATTTCGGATGGCCATCGACTGATAATGCTGGGCACCGCAACAGTCCGCTTGGATTTGACTGGGCGGCGCCATCCAATTGGTCGCGGGCTCCTTCTCGGCGACCTTCATTCCAGTATGGATCGTCAGGTCATCTTCCACTCGGTCTAACCGGTGAGCCTGATTTTGTGGAGGACACATTTGACCGCCACCATCGGCCCCTCCAGGCACCGATTGGCACTCGTCCGTCATCGTCTCATCGACCGCTGACCCCAAAGTTGAATCCCGCTGCTCCGGCGTTCACGGCGGTTCTCACGGGAGAGAAGTCGGATATAGAAACAGACAAGCGCAATGATCCCGACAGTCCATTTAATCATCACGAGTACGATGGATCTCCTTCGGAGTCTCGTACATCTCGCTCCCTGTCCCTTTTCACTGGCGATTCATACGAATCGCTGGAGCGCATGCCATCCGGGACTTCCATGGACAATGCCTCCAAGGAGTCGTTCATCCGTAAGATCACGCGCAAGGGCAGTTCCAGCAAGTTCAGCTCGTGGAAGGATCGCTCGGGACTTTTCTCTAAGAAAGGTGAATCCTCGCAAGGTGATATTGACGAGGATGCGGCCAGCGAAGCGCAGCTCGGCAAGAGTGTCGATAGCACTGTCTCAAGTGTGGCATCTGCCGATCGCTCAACCCGCAGCAGCCTGGGATTCTTTTCTCGCAAATCCCGCAAGTCTGACAAGGCCAGCGAGACTAGCGAGCGAGCCAGCGAGACTGGCGATGAAGAGATTCCTGAGATTGAGAACTCATGATTCTCGCATGTATCTAAAGACCATCTTAGTTCTGTCCTTTCACTTTCATTTCCTAGATTCTAAAGTAACCTGCTCCGTTAGAGTTCTTGACATGCATCTCAACAACATACTAGTTTATTTACGGCCTTTTTGATTCCGCATAGCATTTATCTGGTTATATCTAGATCATGTAATAGCCTGTGGTCTTGATGAAAATCATTCTATTATTCTTATCCATCAAATCATTTCATGTCAAAATAAGAAGTGACTGGGGCAAATGCGGGCGGGCAGAAATCGCACAAAATGACAACTTCAATTCTCCGGAACTATTCATCACTTAACACCAAAGTCCAGTAGATCATAAAATGGCGAACTCAAGGTAGGCATTGAAATCTTCCAAATATTTCAGTCCAGCTACTAAAAGAACACAGATTTGAGTACGTCAAGTCCTTCGAGCAGTCGGATGTGCTGCTCCCCAATACGTGGATTGTGGTCCGCATTGATGGACGAGGATTTCACAAGTGAGTATCCATCTCTCTTTACTTGTGGGGATGTCTTATGCATGAGAGAACTTCATGCCAGAAGCAAAAAATTGGCATCTATATATCCGTCTGTCTATGCATATCTTTCACCAAGATATGAGGATATGACTGCTGTTCTGGTCCAACAATGCTTTCATCTCTGTATTCGGAGTCTAACCTATATAGACTCTCTGATCACTACGCTTTCACGAAACCAAATGACCGCCGGGCACTAGATCTGATGAATGCCGCGGCAGTTGAGGTTATGAAAGAGCTTCCGGACCTATGCATCGCATATGGAGTCAGTGATGAATACAGGTATGTTCAACTCGTTTCATCGCTATCCTCCAACTACTGACAGTATTCTCTCAGTTTTGTATTCCACCCCAACTGCCAACTTTTCGAGCGGCGTAATGGGTAAGTATTTCCTCTTTCCCTCTATCACCTGCGGTGTAATTCGCAAGAATGGCCATTGACAGGACTTCTTTCGTCCAGAAAACTAGTGACCACCATCGTCTCCACGTTCACAGCACACTACATTTACAAGTGGAGCGAATACTTCCCTGACAGACCTCTCCTGCCACCGCATCTGCCGTCTTTTGATGGGCGCGCAGTCATCTACCCTAATAACCGAATTCTCCGTGACTATATGAGCTGGAGACAAGTTGATTGTAAGTGACTGTTTCATGGCGATATGGTCTCGTAATGTCCCTGGTTTTGAATCATATCCGGCTAACCAAAGATGACTAGGTCATATCAATAACCTCTATAACACTACCTTCTGGACGATGGTGCTGCAAGGGGGGATGAGCAACACAGATGCAGAGCAAGAGTTAAAGGTAGGCTATTATTCTTCAATTCGAAGTACAGGCCATTGACTTGATATCAGGGTACTGTGTCTGCAGACAAGAATGAAATTCTCTTCAAGCGGTTTGGAATCAACTACAATAACGAGCTGGAGATCTATAAAAAGGGCACTGTACTTTATCGCCAGGTATGCGCCAATTTATATAATGTGTTTCGTTCTGTCCCAGCCTGTTCTAACCTTTATCTCAACAGTACGAGCTGGAGGAACCTAAACCTACTAAATCATTTACTGACGAAGAATCGGTCGAGTCTAAGCAGTCGAGGTCACAGCAAGACAAGATCCGAAAACTGCGCCGAAAGGCACAGGTCGTTATTGACCATGTCGATATCATCAGGGATGAGTTCTGGGAGAAACGACCGTGGATTCTATCAGGTAATCCTGGGAAATTACCAGTCTAGCTTACCTCCAACACAAAAACGAAAGACATTTACATTTTTATGGTTTCAATGGTCATGATTCCGCCAAACAAAAAGGGTATCTTGATTTCTATATGGCGTAACAGAAAACTGGTATATGCAGAATTTTTGTACATGGTCCTGACATGCATGCGAAGCGCTCCAATATCAAAATGGTTACAAAATCGAGACATCAGGCTTTGGCCTCCTTCTTATCCTTCTTCTCCTTTTTAGACTTCTTTTTTGAGCCTTCATCAACTCCTATACTCTTAGCCTTCTTGCTCTCCTTCTTCGCCTTTTTCGCCGCCTCCTTCAACCGCGCAACAGCCTCATCTGTCTCGGTCGTCTCCGCCGGAGTCTGATCAGACTCCAGATCCATCGACGTAGGCGTTGGATAATCCTCCTCTGAAGCAGTCTTCTTCTTCTCCTTCCTCTCCTTCCTCTCAGCCTTCGCAGCCCTCTTCACCCGTCTCGCCTCCTTCCTCTCCGCCTTCTCCACCTTCCGCGCCGCCTTAGCCAGTTTCCTAGCCTTGCGATCGCCCTCATCCCCATCCTCCCGCTTCCGCTTCGATTTGGAGGTAGAAGTAGACGTCCCGCTCTCATCTTTCTTCTTCTTATCCGCCCCTTCAAGCGTACCAGCCAACCCCTCCCCCCTCACGAAATGCCGATAGAGCTCGCTCGTCAGCGCATTGTTCTCGCGCGCGGAGTTCGCCTCGAAACTGTCGTCCCCGACGCCCTTCAGCGCATCTTCGAACCCGCGTAGCCACCACTGGTTCGTTGGGTCTTTGGTTGTCTTCTTGCCCACGCCGTGGTTGTTGGCTTTGCGCGATACAAGGAGCGGTCGGGTTAGGCCTAGTCCGCTGTGTGCGCCGGGTCGTTTGTTTGGGTTCAGTGGGTTGCCCGGGCCGGACCAGCCGTGCTTGATTAGGTAGGCTTGGGCGTCCATTTGTGTGCTTGCCCTCGGAGATGTAGTGTTTCGGTGGGCAAGAGGGTTTGGTTTTTTGAATCGTGGATAACCCGGTTGGGGATTTGGTATGTATTTGTGGAATTGGAGAGGGGATTTGAGGAAGTTGGTCCCTTGCAAGAAAAGTTTCGATACAGAAAAAAATGTTGGAGATAACGGAAGCCCTGCCCAGGCGGGCCCTGGAGCTTAGTAACCCGGCTCTTTTGGCTAGGTACCTACTTTCCAAGGTTTTGTTTTTGTTCATTTTATAGAGCTTTCGATTCATATTTTTATTCTAGTATCTTAGAAGGGATTTAAACAATATAAATCAGGTTCAAATTGGTATGTAATGTTCAGAAATGAATGTGGTTCAAATCCAACATTGAAAATTTATACCCTAACAGAGGTCATACATAGTCCGAGAATATATTCCCAACCTACATAGAACAGATACTACCAACTTTCAATGTTGACAACCAACTTATTTTACAATACAACAATTCGAATAGTAACGACATAACTCATATGATCCAAGTGCAGGACTATCTATTTTTACCACCCAAACACCCAATGATACACAACAGACAACCGTCAGCAACAGATGCATCCACCCGCAGTACAGAGACTAGTATGGCTTGAACCTATCCTTCTTCTTCTCCTTCGGGCGAGCCTTTGCAGATCCAAACCCAGGCCCGGACTGGACCGGGGCCTCACTCTCCTCAGCAGGCCTCCACGCTCGCACAAAGCCATCCTCACCACAAGTGAAGACCGATTGGCTCTGATCGAGGAGATAGTAGGATTAGCAAGGGTTATAAAGGAATGATAGCCAAAAACAACGACGCAGATAAAACACATAACAAGAACCATTCTTGAAAAACGTACCTGTTCATCCAAACACACCGAGCGCACAACCTCCTCGCAATGAGCACGGGGCAAGCGCCACAGATTATCCCGGTCTAGCTTCCACGACGGACTAGAAACGAGTGGGACAAGATCGAGACGGTTGTCACTGCAAGACATGAGTTAGCAAACACCCACGAGCCCACGAAAACCCTGGGAAAAAAACAAGCACAACAGAAACGTGCGCATGTCATGATTCTTCCCACGAAGCACAAACACACACCAAAAAAAAAAAAAAAAAAATAAGGGAATAAACAAGGCAAGAAACAAGGCAAGAAACATACATCTTATTCCCAGCAGCGATATACGGTCCCTGCGCACCGACACACAACTGCGCAACATACTCGCAGCCTAGTGGCTCTCGCACGTCACCGAAATGCACGGGCTCGGGCTCCTGCGAGGCATCGTCCGGGTCGGTGGCCGGGTACACGGAGAAGTGTTCGTCGTGGCTGAGGGCGAAGATGGTGCGCTCCGACAGGAACCCGGCATGATGTACGGAGCCGTGGTTGATCACTTGCACCAGGGCTTCGTCTTCGTCTGTTACGGTTGTATCGTAGATGTTGACTAGTCCGTCCGTGCTGCCGGAGAGTAAGATGTTGCTGCGCGTCGGGTGATATTGAAGCTGTGTACCACCGGTAACAGGCAAGGTGCCGATGTAATGGTTAGTCTGGTGCTGCATGTATTGGATTGGAAGGGATGTTAGGTTAGGCTTGATATAGATGTACACTTACCTCGGTGATATCGTCGTTGTGGCTCTCTACATATTGGAGGCGGAACTCTTGGGGAGATCGGATATCCCTGTTTGTTGGTTAGTGGGACTGGGGATTGATAATAGAGCACAGTCGTTCTTGTCTTAGGGTTGGAAAGACATATTCCGACACAATGATCGAATGTTCATTCCGAGCCCAGCATTCAAAAAACCGAATAAGATGACACTTACCAGAATGCAACAACCGCCTGTGAAGAGACAAGCTCCGTTCCGGCAACAATTGTGTTTGTCTCCGGGTTACAAGCCACAGACAGAACAGGCGATTTCTTCGCTAGACACATAAACAATATATTAGCAAATCTGCATTTGACAACCTTGAAGAAAACAAAACCCCAATCCAGGACCATCATTGAATCCAAGCGCCGATAAATTCCCCGAAAACCAGTAACCGGCCGGAAATGCAGCAAAACACAAAATGCACATGTCCAGCAAGTTCCCGAAGACAACCCAAAGAGGCAATAGACATATCAAACCAAAAAAGAAAATAATAAAAAAAAAGCTTAACCAAAACAAACTCACCCGTTTCCATCTCCACAACCGGGCTCCCATTCCCAGCCCGAACATCCCAAACCTTCACCTTCCCATCACGGCCACCCGTAGCTAAGAGATGTGACTCGCCCATGGCGAAGCTCCGCAGCGCGGTCACACCCTTGTGCGTAGCGGGCGAGACCACAGACCCGCGATCGAGATCGGCGGCATCAAACACGCGCAGCGAATCATCTGACGAGATAGCGGCGAATGTCCCCGGCGCTGAGGGGACGATCGAGTAGATGTAATTATCTGCCGGCAGGGATAGAGTCGATGAGGCCACTGCTTTGAGGGTGTGCATTGTGGAATTGAGCTAAGCCCGTTTTGCTGGATTTTTTCCCTTGGATTTGATATAGAGATAATGGTCTCTGGGGGCTGTGGCTGACCTTGGGATGTGATGTGAGGGGCGATTAATCTGAATTGATTAATATCTCCGTACTCCGTACTCCGTATTCTGTATGATATTTGAGTTTTACGTATTGTAGCAATTTAAATCAATTCCAGTTTGGAGTTTTGCATGAGGTTTGGGATGGGAAATTTTCCTACGTGGGGCTCCCGAGGTACATCAATGTATGGGGGGTTCTGTAGCTGTTCAGGTTCAGTGGACTCTACTCAAATTGTATAAAATATATATAAGAATTTC
>PKQL01000445.1:0-23864 GCA_002916455.1 Penicillium sp. CF05
ATCCCCAGCCCCGTCAACATTAACGCCCCAAAAGACCCCCAACATCCTCTCCTCCAATAAACTGAAGCGCAACTGATCAAGATGCCACCTAATACATATTACCATACGTCACCCACTCACCGGGATTATCCGAGCGGAACGTAAGGACCAAATATTCTAAACTGGGTAACGAGTCAGACGGGCCACTTTGTTCCGGGATATATATATATAGATCTAGACCATTTGCAAGATCCGTACCCCTGCGCGATGACGAGCAAGTCGTGTCCGTAGGTGAATTGGGCGTGTTGCCCATTTTGCGTGCATTGGGATACTGTTTACCTACAAGCGACGGGGCGCTTGTTTAGTGGAGTGATTGTTCGGAAGGCATTTGTTGTGGAATAAGTCTGTTGTGGTTAGGGAGAGCTAGCTGGGTTGGGGGTGGGATTAGGTTTGAGGTAGAAATTCAAGGAAATATCCAAGACATCTAGAAGACTACGAAGAAAATCCTTGTACGTGGGAATAGTACAGGATTGGAAGCAATTTGTTTCTTTCGCCATGCCACCATCACCGATGGCCACGAAGTGTGGACGTAAGTTGTGATACATCGTGGATGGAGACATGACGAGCAGTCCCGAAAACGACCCATGCTTCCTGAGCCTGTCCGTAGTTGTCTCTCTACATCCTCCTCGAATGTGAGATTCTAGGGTCGTGGGAGTGCCTCCAGCGCTGAGTTGCTGGTTATGGAAATGGAATTAGGGTATGATCCTCCCGGTGCTGCAAATCGCTTCCTAGGATCATACCAATCCTGCAGGGAAATATCGACGATGTACCGTCGATACGCTGAAGAAAAAGTTCCAGTGGACGTTATTCGGATGCAAAGTGCAAAGGGACACTCCTAAAGCCCAAGGTCACAAAATTTGTCCATGGAACTCTTTATTTTGAGCAGGAGCGATACTGCCTCCAGAGCTACAAGCAGACCACATGGCACAAGGTCGCCTGGTTGTGAATACTGAATGTTTGATGTGGTCCTTACTGTCATCTACCACGGCCGCTTCTTTATGGCATTCAGAGAGTCTGGGAACTCCATGGGTTCGGGTTCGGCCACCTCGAAACCTGCTTGTACCTTGACTACTAGCTTTGCCTGCCACTCTGAGGTCTGAAACATCCTCATCCACACGAACACCGTATTCACCACTGCTCTGCTGGTGAGCCAGATGTGCTCGGCCGACGCCACAAATCTGTTGTCATCCACACCCTCAGGAACCTGGGAAACAAACGACATTAGCATAAGCAGCAGACGATGCAAGGAGCGAATCCACACCGAGCACGTACTGATTCCCAAACTTTGTGGTGCTTCGCGCAGTGAGCACAGGAATCGAGTTTGCCGTGTCGGAAACACATCCCACTTTGAAGGGCATACGGATACTGTCAGGCGGCTCCTCCCAGTCCCGGTTCGCAACACGTAGGCAGCACATGCACCATGTGCGCGTTTGAGGAATAGGGATGGCCAGCTTCTTGCAGCGGGAGACTCGTCTCCGTGGTTGAGGTGATTGGGAGACTGAGTTGCATTGGATCGCCGAAGAAGCCAGAAGCGAGTGGGTGTGACTTCTAATCACTGGCGGTGCCCACGTGGTCGATCCCCTTCTCTTAAGAGCTCCAACCATCACTTCGCACATAGTATGAGAGAATCCACGGAATAGGTATTGTCCCTAGGCTATTCGCTGGAAATACCAACACCCGGGTAGATGAAGGAAGATGGAGGGTACATCCTGGAATATAGTATTTATAGTCTTCATAGTCTTTCTAGTCGTCTTTCTAGTCGTCTTTCTAGTCGTCTTTCTAGTCGTCTTTCTAGTCGTCCTTTCAACTCTCTTTTCAGTCGTCTTTTCAGTCGTCTTTTCAGTCATCTTTTCAGTCATCTTTTCAGTCATCTTTTCAGTCATCTTTTCAGTCATCTTTCTAGTCCTCTTTTTAGACATTTATTTGATTCATTTTCAATATATATAGACCCCTCTCCATACCTAGGTAGGTCCTGAACCTTCCTCTTCACCATCCTCCAAGCTTTCCTCTCTACAACGCACTATCCTCATCTTCACCCACACGCGTACAGTTTTCACGCTCGTTACACCCCCTATAACTGGCTAGCTACGCGGTAACTCCCCCTCCTGTCAACGCTATCCAATCCACCTCGTGGCCTCTCGAATCCATCCACACCCGGCTTTCCGACCCTAAGCAGTCTGAGTTTGTTTGCCTGCTCGCCAGATGTATGCCATGGCCATTCCCACACATCATACCACCCAAGGACGTGAGAATTTCTCTACGCAGTGCATCCCGATGGTGCCAAGGGCAAAGACTGGATCCTATGTTCCAGAATTTCAACTGACGAACTGATCAAGACGCAAGTGGCTATTATCTGCCCACCATCAAAGTATCGAGTGAGAACGCAGAGAGGGACGAAGCTGTCACGAAATTGTTCCAGATGCACCGTCCGCCCAGCGAAGATCGGCAGGCAACATCCATAGCCTCAGCATCACCATTTTCCACAAGGAATTGGTGCGCTGAGACCATTAACGCAAAACTGGTTCGACTGGTTGGATCAATATCATCAATAAGTTCAACGTCAGGCGCTTTCCCTTGATTCCATCGTGGCGCCAATCCAATTCATCAAAGGACCCTCACTTACCATACAACCTGCCGTGGATGACAGACCTCTACGACTTATTGGGGCTGTGATCACCGCATGGGGGATATTGAATTTACCTTTGGACACCGCATGTTGCGAGTGGCCGGCATTAGCCCAGGAAGCGGATTCGGAGCACCCGAAGGATCATACCTAAACCTACGCTCGGTTTTATGACGACCGACTCAACGCTGGTGAGACCTCCCACGACATGTGGAGCTCCCATTTTACCACTATGTCGATGAACAAAAACGTGAAGAGCGGTTTTGTTGAGTGCAAAAGGCACAACGCCATCTTGTTTGCATTGCACACTCGGTGCGCTTCTTTTACATGCCTCAGTTCAAGGACACATTGGTGGATTTCAAATCGGAGGATCTGACTTTACCTATCAAAGACAATGCTACTGATGTTGATATGATTCTCAGGCAATGGAGAGTCCCCAGCGAAGCGACGAGAGGGAAGATCGATTCCAGCGGATGACCAAAAATGACTACCAAATCCCTTTGTTCCGGGACACGGATTTCGATGGAGATCCTATCGAAGGGAGGCTCGTGGTCGCTCAACTGATGCTGAGCGCAATTAACAGTTACCGACTCGGACCGTTCGGCGACTACAGCTTGGTCCGTGTCAATCCGATCGATAAACATCGGGGTTACAAGAATTCATGTGGAGCCTTTCACGTCATACGGATATGATGTGCGCAGTTAGAGACAAAATTCTGTTGGATTATAGGAACACCCTATTCTCTGCTGTTCATTTGCGTTTGAGCAGCCCATGCCTTGCTACCACTTGACCTGCTCCCAGAGCAAGTAGGTGCCATGTAAACCACAACGGAATGCCTAGAAAGCTTGGCTCAGACGTGTTTATCCTGTCTTGCCAGGTGGCCGACTTCCTAGGGGCGAAATCAGCATTTCTAAGCCAAGCTGTTCTGGAAGTAAAAGATCGGCATCACTCAAGACACGAATTGAAAGTCTCGAGGCAGGATACTATGTAAATGGTTGCAGCCTTATTGAACGAGCATCAAGGGAAGACTCTTTTGAGGGACAGGTGAGCTTGTAATATCATGCTACTATGTTTTGGTCCTATATTTTCCGTCCAAGGTACAACAACTGTTGGCAAAAAGGGTATGTCACCGCAAATCAAACCTCGCTTCTCTTTTAAGATCACTGTGCTGTTTCCCGGTCTTTAATTTCCTACACTTGTCTCTTTCGCTCCGTACTCCACAAAATGAAGTAACAGTATTTGAAACTGGATTATCTTCGTCTAGATTGCAATCACCCGACAAAGAGCTGTCAGTGATACCATTGGAGTCAGGCACTATATCCAAGAACATAAGCCACCTCATCATCCTAACAACGCTCTTCCATCCACAGAATTAACAACCATCAATAAAACAAACTCACTTAGCCCCCAAATCCACAAACTCCTTAAAACAAACCCCCCTAACCTTCCCATCCAAAAAAATAACCCCCTCCTCCTCAAGCCTCAACCTCTTCTCCTCGCAAAACCCACCACCACCCTTATGCCCATCAACCTTCCACTCCCCCTTATATCCACCCAACGACCCATCCGCCGCAAGGACCCGATGACACGGTACCTCTGGCGCAAAGGGGTTGGTGCGCATCGCGTTGCCAACCGCCCGCGCGCTGGAGCCAAGGTACGTCGCCATCGCCGAGTACGTAGTCCACCGACCTGGTGGGACGGAGAGGAGCGTGCGGTACACGCGCCGGCGGTAGGGGGTTAGTGTTGGGTGTTGGGATATGCGGTGGAGATGTTTTTTGGTTTGCGCTGTGGATTGTGCAGGCTGCAGGGTTTTCTGGGGTTTGGCGTCTTGCTGCACTGGGGTTGGTGTTGTCCGCGGATTTGCGGGCTGAACTGTCGAGGGGGACATGACTTGTGGATCCTCTTGTCTAGGGGGTTTGGTGAAGGTGGACCTTTTATTTGATTTACCTCCTTTGGTTTTTGGTTTAGATACCCTTTTTGGATTTCTGGAATTGTTTGGGTAAAAGGAGATGATGATATTCCAAGGCTTCATTCGAATTTTGTAATTAGCCGGGAATGATGCGACGCGAGACGCGTTTGTCGGGCTTGTAGTACTTACCACGCGAGTAGCTGTGGATTCTAAGAGATGAGATACGGGATATGTTTGAATAGAAATATTTGAATAGGGAGAAACGGTGAGGAAATGAAAAAGGTTCTGAAGGTTGGCTTGTAGGTTGGGATGATGGACGTTGTTCCTAAAGTGGCCAATCAGAGCAGCTTCTGTATAGTATTTTCTTCACAGTCACATTTTCTTCTTCATTAAWTTTCATAGAGATGAGAAATTAATTTTTAAACCGCTTATCCATTTCTAAAGCTATTAGGTGGTTATTCATCAAAACATCACATAGGCACCTCAGGAGCCTAAACATAGCACATCATCGAATCTCCTTCAAATCTAAGCGTGATCTACATGCTCCGCTCCTACAGCATTATCACCAGCCTTGGAAGCCGCAACAACCGAGGCAGCAGAAAGAGGTTTTCCAGTCTCCGGGTCCACCACACTACCCTTGGTACCGAGAGACTGGACCATGCCTGGGTTCTCCGCCTTGAGGCGCGCAAAGGTCTTCTCTGCATCCCAGGTCCAGGGCGTCTTGGCCGCGAACAGGAGATCCATATCCTCTAGCGTGCGCTGGTTGCTTTCTGGGTACAGAGCCCACACCATGGGGATGGCGATGACATTACTGGCGGCAAAGACGTACAGCGTCTTTTCGCCAATGGCATTGAACATGACGGGGCACAGTAGAGTCTTTCAATTATCCGTCAGCATATAGGTCCTGTATTCATTCAAGGGTGTTTACTCACCAGCCATCCATTTCCAATACTCCATCCCACGACACCAAAGGCATTTCCACGGGCACGAACGGCTAGAGGGAAGATTTCAGCTGGGTACACCCTAAGAAACCAGGAATTAGCGTTGAATAATTGATCAGGCGCGAGTAGCTCCGTACCAAGGGACCGTGAGCCACGAAGCTCCGAATGCAGAAGTAAAGATGAAAATCATTGAAGCTGCGGCCGCACCATACGAGGATGCCTTGGCCATATCACCGGCTGCCTTGCTGTCGATGGCGAGACGGGAAAATCCTCCACCGAGAAACATGGCAATTCCCTGGACGGTAGCGCCCCAATACAAAGTCCACCGACGACCGATGCGGTCGAGAGTAAAGACACAGACTAGCGTAGCAAACTAGACATACACATTAGCGCCACTCGGTGTTTGCCCCAACGCCGAAACTTACCATATAGAAAATGTTGTTCAGTCCACTAATCCACTGACTCTTCATTGAATCAAACCCAGCAATGCCAAAGATCGTTGGTGCATAAACAGTAACTCCCGCGATACCAACCCATTCCTGCATGATCTGTAGCCAAATGACCAACTGTACACGACGGCCAATATGGAGATCACCAGATTTGTAACCAACCAGCATAGATAGATATGAGTCACCGTGATTCACTGTTCGTTCCAGCTCGGCGATGCTGAGAATATCCTGGAACTCGGCTTCCGCTCGGAGGAGATCCTCTCCGCTAGATCCACGTAGACGCTGTAGGATGTAGCGGGCCTCTTCCTCCCGGCCGACCTTGACGAGCCATCGAGGTGACTCTGGGAAGAACCAGACAGCCGCGAAGAGAACGATAAGGAAGACGATCTGGAATGCGATTGGGAATCTCCAGCGGAAAGCTGACTCTCCATTGTCGATGAAAGACAGGCCACTGTCGAGCATTAGCAAGGATACTGCAGAAATTGGATAGATTAACGCACAACTCCAACCAATAAGCCAACACAACACCAAAAATGTTCAGTGTAAATTCAATAGCAATGAATTGTCCGCGCGACGTATGCTCAGCCGTCTCGGTAGCCCAGACAGGGACAATAGCGTTCAAAATTCCAGTTCCAATACCGTTAACGAAACGGGCTGCGAAAGTTAGTCCGAGTCTGCGTCTATTAAGCCATATATCTTCTTACCGCAAATCATCCAATCGTGGTTCTGTGCCGAACACTGTAGAGCCGCACCCAGAATAGCCCATAAAGAACCTGCCGCAATGGTTTTGATTCTTCCCGTCCTGTCTCCAAGCCAGCCACCGAGTAATGCGCCGAAAAGCGTTCCTAGGTAGTAGACCGACACAATCCCGCCTTGCAGCAGAGAATTTGTGACCACCGGGGTCACCTCGCCATCAACAACCTTCGTATAACCGAATTTCATGAGATCAATATAATCCTTTGCGTTGTTGACTCCGGCCATCATTCCTTGGTCGTAACCGAAGAACAAAATAGACAGTCCAGCCACGCAGTTGATTCCGATAAGAAGCTGTCGCTTCTCCAGCTTGTGGACGACATTCCACGAAGGGATTTTGTCACTCATTTTGAACGCAATCGAGAGGAGGGTTGTCGCATTAAAGATCTAGTTCTATAGACCGAAATAGTAATGAAAAATCAGGGAAATCAACCAGACCCTAGCCCGCGAGGAAAAATAAACTGATAAGAAAAAAAAGAAGCTCCGAGCTTACATCCCGGCATTTGGGCTTTTTAAAGCTTTTACGTGTAGCGCCTGGACCCTGATCACACACACGGCCCAACCCCGAACGACCAATAGACGATGATGCACGGCAACCTCCTCCCGGAGATCGACCGAAAAGCAGCCATGAACAGCAAGGAGTGACATTTCGGATCCGGTTATATCCCGGTGGTGCATGGGGAATATCGGATAGCAAACCAGTCACCATCGTCAATACAACACGCCTTACCCACCAGCATGAGAAAACCCGGGGATCAGGACCAGAATGCGGGCTCGGCGAATGCCGACCATGTCATGGCGGGGCGAGGTTTGGGCTTTTAACCGGTTGACTGACCTCGGCAATCCGAAAGCCCTTTTTGTTCTGCGCCGGTAACTTTCCATTGGATTCGGCTTGGAATCGGTCCGGAAACTGAACTGCAAGCTGATGAGCGCTATATACTCCGTACTCCATTGTGACTTAGGTGAGTTAATTGATGGCATGGCTTTCTGTACAACATAACCTCCGCATTTTCCCCCGCGTGGAGTTCTCACGCCGCTTTTACCCGCTCAGGGTATTCCTCAGTCCGGGTTGCAGTTTCCGACCCTGGAAGGTCGCGTGATAGTCTCTCATATGATTGGTTATTATGTAATATCATCCCCATCCAGGTACGGCCTCACCTTCCTTCCATCCATGGATTACACTCTTCAAGACGACACCCAAAAAATGAAATTGACGTTTTCTGTCAGAGTTCGGTTAATTGGCGTTGAAAGCCCACATCCTTAGGTATAAGCGGCTCACACCGTTTTCCTTTGTCCTCCATAATTGTGTCGGCTTTGGGTTCTATATTCTGTTAAGTTCTATATTCTGAAGGTCTTCAACCCACCTAACGCAGTAAACAATCAACAGCGAACTACAACCGAATTATCACCGAGCCTGTATCCTGTATCCTCTATCCTCTATCGCTCTTACTCGTGCCTTACGGGCTAGTTCCACTGTGGGATACTGTTTTAACGGTTCTCAGTAAGAATCGGGTGATGAGCCAACTAGATGATGTTCCTTGATTTTACCACAACGCCGCCAACCTCCCAATGCACTCATTCAACCTTTTTACCGAAGAACCGTCAACAATACATCGTTTACTTTCTCTATTAGACGAAGAGATCTACTCCTTACATTTCATGGGGCTTCTTGCAGAACACGGACCTATCCGCCCCCACACACTCACTGTCGGCCGAGCGGCATTCGTATGCGGCATTCGTATGCGGCATCTGTGCCATCTGTGGGGTACTGCTTCCGATCGGCTGTAACGTCATTGTATGCATTAGTTCCTCCAAAGCGTGGTAATATAGTAGTATGTCAAAGTGAAGTGTTGCGATATGTATATACGTTTTTCAGTACAATTGAAGATAACTCATTGATTGATGTTTAGTGCCGGAGTAAAGCCGTATACTGTCTTCTAATGGAGTGGTGAAGCACCTGGGTATCGTGAACGCGGATCGGGAGAGGCAAATATCGTGCTCGGTTGCATCGTTCGTACATGAACGAGCTTGGCAAATTAATTTAAGTGTGAGTTTTACCTACGGGATTCCACCGCTGTAACCTTTCGGTGGAGGAAATGGAACCAAGCACACCAAACTCGATAGAAACATAATCTCGCTCAGCCGTAGTACTCATACATATCAGTATGTAAGCGAATGAGCCCTCGCGTAGAATCATGATGTGTATCTTGAAGGGAGGATTTATGGAGTATGAACATAGTTCCTTGTAAATTGCACAGAGCGTTAGAATGCGTACGGAGTAGAGTACTTTCACTAAGGTACGACGATGTCACATTTAATCTAGATTTGTGCCGGTCCCTTAGCCAATAACAAGCGGCATGCAGAGACGGGTAGGGAGGCTAATATTGTGGGAATGCAGTGCCCGCCCAAAAAGCAACAATTTCGAGTCTGAGATGTATATTTCTGAACCTGCTTATGGCAATGTACTCTCGCATGGTTTTGTAAACGGTAGAGACAACGAGAATATGTACTTTCAACCTGTTCACATACAAGGGGAATCTAAAAGATAGAGATACAATTGGTCCAATGGCAGGATAGTGGGCCCGGCAATTTAAAGAGCGCGATCTATCTTAATCGGGAGTAGTGTGTCTTTGTGCTCAGGCCAGTGTCCACTGATGTATATAGATTGTTCTGACTAACTACGTGATGGTAGGTGCATTAACAGGGTTTGCAGTGGACATGCAGAGAAACAACATGAGAAATTCTCATATTTCATTGCATTACCTAGGCCTTGCATGCTCAAAGAAGATCCCTAAGTATAGGTATATACAACTTCACTAGTGACATGCGAAAGTGGTGCGAGTTCAAATCGGTATTCATATCCACTGCCAGCATCAGGTTTCAAAATTTAGTCGTTTCGAGCATAGATCTTTACCGAGTTCACCAGCCAGTAAGCATCCCTGAAGGCGTCTGGGTTATTTGCAACCCAAGCATCGCAGGTATCGGCCAGGCTAGCGCAGGTTTCGTCCTTAAGGAATTCTCTCGAAGCCCCTATAGAAGTTAGTGAATGCGCTCACACTGCAATTTTGAGGATACTTACAGCCTCCACAGAAGTTGGTGTTGAAAATGATGTAGTTGCCTTTGAATCTCTCGGCGATGTTGCAGGTATTTCCCTCGAAGTGAGCCAAGGGGGCGCCGAACTTCGCCACATCCAGGTCGGCAGCGCCGGCATTGATCACCGCGTTAGCTGCAGCACTGCCACGAGGGAAGAACCACACATTGATAGAAAGGCTTGCCCATTCGGTGACATAGACACCGCCTCCGTTGGCGTTGAAAGCAGCACCATAGTTGTTGGCTGATGTGGTGTCCTGAGAACAACCCGCGTCGGAGTCCTCGCAGTCAGCAGAAGTCTGGTTTGCTGCCGATTCGGATCCAGACACATCCATGTTGCATCCTTTTGCTGTGTGAAGGGTGACAGCGTTGGATTTCTGCCCATTGACGCCCTCAATGATGTCGATCTCGCCTGAGTTGGGCCAGTCAGGACCAGAGGTCCAGTAGGCAGGCCAGATACCGCAGGAGCCACCCTTTCCAGCGCCTGCCGGCATATGGGCAATGTCGGCAACGAAAAGACCGGTGGTAAAGACGTCCTTGGAGCGGACCCGGGTCGAAGGGCGGCCATTAGGACTCTTATCCACATAGTTGGCACCAAGGTAGACTGCGCCATTGCTTATCTTGGCCATGCCAGCATTTTTGGCAGTTTCGGCGTCCACGTACTTGACGAAGCCACCAGAGGGATCTGGATCGCTGGTGAAATTGAACCCTTCGAAGAAGTTGGTGCTATCATATACTTTGGTCTGGGAGTATGAGGCAGCACACACGGGAACCGCTGAGAGAAGGGCCCCAATGCCGATAGCTTTTGCTGAGAAAATCATATCTGCGGTGATAAGAGAGAATTGTGGAATACGAGAGTTGGCTGTTTTCGACTACTTTGGAAGTGCAACAGACCGAAATATATAAGGCCATGCTTGGGAGAAGGATCAACAGATACACGACACAACGTTACAGCCGATCGGGAGGACCCCAACTGCAACTTCACAATAAGATGCACCTAAAGGGTGTTTAGCCGACGACATGTCTGGAGGAGCGTCATGTTCCTACGTCCTACCAGGCACATCAGCGGGGGAAATAGATTAACAGATGGGTACCTCTTCGGAGAGAAGGGTCGGATTGCAACGGCATTGGGTAAGTTTTCATCTGAAGATTGGATCACGAACTGCAGATCAACAATGACATTGGGCTACCGGACCGGAGCTGAAGAAGGAAAAGAGAAGCTCTGTCCCAGACCATCCAACTAGGGGACAGGACCAAGAGCCTAAGAACAAGCGCTGTAACATTCCAGGCACCGAGACCTTATCACAACTTTGGAAACCTACCTAGGTATCTCTATTTTCGTCATCATAACCTACCCCACTGCCATATCACCGTCAATTGGAACCATGATAATCTAAGTAAACTTCGTTAGCGCCTCTAATGCATTTAATTTATATTATCTACTCCATTGCGCTATAGAGTATAAGAGTCTATTACAAAATTCTATAATTTGTGACCAACCATTGCAACACCACTTAGTATAAGAAAGAAATACTCCGCAAGGGTTTTATAGAGCCGTAATAGAATCGCTACGCTGGTATTACGCCTGTAGTATACTAGTAGGTATAGAATATAGCGTGTGTAACTGGTACGATACCGTTATATTACTAGTGTAATGATCGGCATAGATCCGAGTGGGTCACTGGGACCTGGGCAACCACATGGCAACCCTCAGGGACATCCTCAGTTTTCTTTGATCAAAAACCGGCAAGAAGTGAGCATCAAATGGAAGGGAAAAATGAGCAAGAAAATACTCCAGTTAGGTTGGGAGGATATGTAGTTTGACCTTTATTGAAGGGATCGGCAATGTGGGCGGAACGGGAGGAACGGGAAGCAATACGGGAAAGCCGAAAACCCCAGACTTCAGCCGTTTGTACATCCCCATGGCCGGGTGCTTTGATTGCTTCCGATATCTGTTTGCCCTTACACAAACGTGTTTGCATTGTACCCCTCCTTTATGGGAAACAGAACGTTTGCAGTAAGTCGACTCCGGGGAATCACTTCTTCCCCACGAATCTTGATTTGCCAAGGTGTCATGTCTCTCCGCAAATCTTGGTCATGAGAAATGCTATTTTATACTTATAATATTCTCCGGGTGAGTCCATTCCAAGGTCAATGCCGCGAAAACATGCTGACCCATATTTGAAGTGACATGACCATGAGCACAAGTATGGTTAAATTGCTTTCGATTTTCGAGATACTACCTATCTATACTTGATATATACAGATATGCTTTGAATACTTGAGCCTTCAGTCTACATGAGAGGCCATGTAACAGTCTACGGAAGCATGTATATATGACGTATAAGGCCATAAGAAAGCTGAGAAGAAGACTTGATCACAAGTGAATGCTTCCTTGAATCAACAGGGCATATCTCACGAGTTGTACGTACTGGTTGAACTGAAGAGGAACCAAAGAGCATAATCAAGGGTAAAAGGCAGCGCAGGTGAGGTCAGATCAATGCCGGTCCCGGGATTGTCAACGAACTCTAATTGGTTGGCTTCCCTGAACCGGGCAAGTAATAAAACCATCGGGGATATTTCATCAAACGCGTCTTCCACAATTTTACCACATGGTCATTTAAATCCCCGACCTTGACGATCCAATGGAAAAAGACAACATGGTGCAAGAGCGCGGCAACGAGGCTAATACCAAAACTCCCGATCTGCCAAGCCAGCATGGAGACACGCGCCTGGAAGGATACTCTCAGTTCACTGTGGCTCAGAAACGGGCTATTGTTGCCATGGGATCCTTGGCTAGTTTTTTCTCACCCTTGTCTTCAAGCATTTACCTTCCCGCCTTGACCTCGATCGCGGATTCCTTGCATATATCCGTCTCCCACGTGAACTTGACGGTCACTACTTATTTAGTAAGTCAAAATCAACCAAGCAACAACCTCGTCAGAGGATTTCATGACTAACTGACTTTCTTATTTACAGATTATGCAGGGGGTGGCACCCATGCTGATCGCAGGCTTCTCGGATACCGCAGGCCGCCGTCCCGCTTACATCATTTGCTTCACAATTTACCTTGCAGCCAATCTAGGACTTGGTCTCCAAAACAGCTATGCTGCCCTCCTTGTCCTCAGGTGTCTCCAGAGTGCAGGTAGCAGTGGGACTGTGGCCCTGGCAAACGGGTTGGTCGGAGACATGATCACGTCCGCGGAACGAGGCTCATACATCGCCTTCGCTTCAATCGGGAGCATGTTAGGTCCGTCTTTGTCACCAATCATTGGCGGCCTTATCAGTCAGTACACGGATTGGCACTGGATTTTCTGGTTTCTGCTCATCTTCGGTGGCGTGTTCTTCCTCGTCCTCGGTCTATTCCTGCCGGAGACTTGTCGCAAAGTCGTCGGAGACGGGTCCATCCCACCCCCTCCTTTGAATAACTCTGTGGCGGATATTATCCGGCATCGCACGCGCAAGCAGAAAGGCCTCATGCCTGACCCAGACAAGGAAGCTGAAGTACGGAAGAACTACACTCTCCGGTTCCCGTCGCCGGTCCCGACTATGAAGGTTGTCCTGGATATTGAGACGTCGGTCATCCTACTCACCACAGGCCTGCTGTTTGCTGGTTTTTATGCCGTCATGACTGGTGCATCGACCTCCTTCCATAAGATTTATCAGTTCAACAACCTCCATGCTGCCCTGATGTACCTCCCCATCGGCGGAGGAGGGGTTCTCTCGGCTTTCACGACTGGCCGCCTGGTCGATTGGAACTACCGCCGCCATGCAAAACGCGCCGGTCTCACTGTCGTCAAGAATGTGCGTGCGGACATTCGCAACTTCAACATTGAGCGTGCGAGACTTGAAGTTGCGCTCCCGCTTTACTACATTAGTAACCTGGCGATGCTGACCTACGGCTGGGTGTTGGGTCACAAAGTCAACCTTGCTGCTCCTATCATTCTCCTGTTTATCATCGGATGGTCGATCATCGGTACGTCACAGGTCCTGAATGCATTGATGGTCGACCTCTGGCCCGGGAAGTCGGCAGCCGCGACTGCGGCAAACAATCTGTTTCGGTGTGAGCTTGGTGCCGCGGCGTCAGCAGCGATCAGCCCTATGAGATCTGCCATGGGCGAGGGCTGGGCATACACCACGCTTGCTCTGATCCCGATTGCTGTTTCTCCTTGCTTGTGGATAGTCGCACTTAATGGGATCAAGTGGCGCCAGGAAAGAAATCGAAAGGAGGAGAAATCGTCTTGTGAGCAGGACTAAATCTGGCTTGACGTGTATTGTACGAGCTCACGAATTCACGGACTCGGTCTAGAGGATACAACTGGGATATGGGTTTGAATTTCGATTCTAAATTCCTTACTTCAAAATGGACACTGTGTAGCCTTCGCTTTCACCATGCATCTTCCTTCGTCTATGCCATCTGGCTTTGTACAGCAATTCAAATACCTCCATCCATATATGAACACCGTCTCGTCACAAATGTGCGCACGTTTGAGTACCTCCTAGGTGGGCCATTGCTGTTCCAACACTGCGCACAGCGCAGAGATGGGTGGGATGGAAGTTGTGAAAAATCAAGGGCTGGATGAATAAGAGTACCTAGTAAAAGAATACTTGAATATCATTTTTATATCCCGGTAACGTACCCGGTTCATATTCGACCCACTGTTAAAGGGTGGATGCTCATATCAACCCCGTGCGGAGAGTTGCGGGCTGGGTTATGCATAATCCGTTGTACTCGCCCGCTTATAACCGGCGGAGACCGCCGAGAATCCTTGCCGAACAAAATGGTCCGCGGGTAGGTAAAAGTATCTCTGGGGAATCGCTGCTAACTCCTTCAGCCCTTAGCAAGTGGCTTGGCAAATTGCGCTTGCCGCAGTAATCCTCTCACCGGGAAGAAGTAGATGGTGCAAGGACCCCCAGGTCAAACTACCCAACACCTAGAGTTTCGCAATATACCTAGGTAGATTAGACTTGATGACAAATGCAGGTAGGTAAAGGTAGGTAGTAAATGTTCCTTTGCTCTCGTATTGTGTTCACTCACATTCCTCTATCCAATATTCTGCCAGCAGAATCAGCGGAATTGGCTCCCGATATCCTCCGGTAAGCTACCGGCCCGAATTCACCGCCTTACTAATACAGATGAACTGAGCGGCTATGGTCCGTCGTGGGCGGTGAAGCCAAGCAATACTGCAAAAGCTCAGTCATTTCCCGTACTCGAATCCACCCACCATATTTGCGCACTCCCAACAACCTCAATCCGCTCGCATCGAGGATTGCATTTATATCTAAACACCACTACTCTTTCTTGTTCCTTCTTTCGTTATGTTCCGCGCTGTCTTGCCCCGGGCTACGCCCCGGTCTGCCCTCCGCCATGCCGGCCCCAGGGCTATTCCCAACAATTTTGCAACTTCCATGATCTTCATTGGCCAGTCAAAACGTGGTTTCGCGTCTGAAGCAGGTAAGTCGACTCTTACATCCTATCGCGGAGTTCCCGGAGAGGTTCTCTTTGCTTCCCGGATGCGATTGCTGATATCCGCTTTCCCGGGCAATAGGTGATCACGACCTGGTCATCATCGGTGGTGGTGTCGCCGGTTACGTTGCTGCTATCAAGGCCGGTCAAGAGGGTCTCAAGGTACGAACTCGTCCTTCTTCAAGCTTTCCGATCTATGATTAGGTCGGCATTTCCGTTTCAATCCGCATACTAACTGAACACCCTGGCAGACCGCATGTATCGAGAAGCGCGGAAAGCTCGGCGGTACCTGCTTGAACGTTGGCTGTATCCCTTCCAAGTCTCTCCTCAACAACTCCCATCTCTACCACCAGGTTCTTCACGACACCAAGAAGCGTGGTATCGAGGTCGGCGATGTCAAACTCAACCTCACCCAGATGATGAAGGCCAAGGATACATCTGTTGACGGTCTGACCAAGGGTATTGAGTTCCTGCTCAAGAAGAACGGCGTCGACTACGTCAAGGGTGCCGGTTCTTTTGTTGATGCCAACACCATTAAGGTCGCCCTCAACGAGGGTGGTGAGCAGACCCTGCGCGCTAAAAACATCATCATCGCCACTGGCTCCGAAGCCACCGGCTTCCCCGGCTTGAACATTGACGAGAAGCGCATCATCACCAGCACTGGTGCTCTGGCTCTCACCGAGGTCCCTAAGAAGATGACCGTCATCGGTGGTGGCATCATCGGTCTTGAGATGGTATGTATTGACTGCGAATTGAGTTCCAATGCTGGATCGTGCTAACACTTTATCGTGGGTATTAGGCTTCCGTCTGGTCCCGTCTCGGTGCTGAGGTCACCGTTGTTGAGTTCCTCGGCCAGATCGGTGGCCCTGGCATGGACGCCGAGATCGCCAAGCAGGCCCAGAAGATCCTGGGTAAGCAGGGTATCAAATTCAAGACCGGCACCAAGGTCGTCTCCGGTGACGACAGCGGTTCTACCATCTCCCTTAACATTGAGGCCGCCAAGGGTGGCAAGGAGGAGGTTTTGGACGCCGACGTTGTCCTGGTCGCCATTGGCCGTCGCCCGTACACCGAAGGCCTGAACTTGGAGCAGGTTGGAATCGAGAAGGACGACCGTGGCCGTCTTGTCATCGACCAGGAGTACCGCACCAAGCTCCCCCACATCCGCGTCGTCGGTGACTGCACCTTCGGTCCCATGCTGGCTCACAAGGCCGAGGAGGAGGCCGTTGCCGCCATCGAATACATCAAGACTGGCTACGGCCACGTTAACTACGCTGCCATCCCCAGCGTTATGTACACCCACCCCGAGGTTGCTTGGGTTGGCCAGAACGAGGCCGAGATCAAGGCTTCCGGTGTCAAGTACCGTGTCGGTACCTTCCCCTTCAGCGCCAACTCCCGCGCCAAGACCAACCTCGACACCGAGGGTGTTGTTAAGTTCATCGCCGATGCCGAGACCGACCGCGTTCTCGGTGTCCACATCATCGGCCCCGGCGCCGGTGAGATGATTGCTGAGGCCACCCTCGCCATCGAGTACGGTGCTTCCTCTGAGGACATTGCCCGCACTTGTCACGCCCACCCCACCCTCTCCGAGGCCTTCAAGGAGGCTGCCATGGCCACCTACTCCAAGGCCATTCACTTCTAAACCTCCTCAGATCTCATATATCCTCCACCATGTACCACTTTTAGCTAACCTAGACTAGCTCGGCTAGCAAAATACATCATTCATGTAATCTTTTCCTTACTTTCGTGAAATACACATGCTGCCCAACTTGAAAGAACCGATGCAATCGAATAGTATGAAAGCACACTTAGCTGAAAAAAAGTAAGTGAACTTAGGTGTAGCTCGATATTTTCCCTAGGCCTCCTACTCAACAAACCTGCTTGCTTCCTCAGTATAGCAGCAGTAAACGTTCGATGTCTAGAGGGGTTTTTGGAATATATCAATCATCTGTATATTAATGTATGCGTCTAGTCTATGTGTACATTTTTATGTCCTCTGTCTATAGTCTTCTCCTTTCCCTGATGATCCGCAAAAATTTAGCCGACGGTAGCCTTCAAGAAAACCTCCCGGATCTCCTTAAGACCCTTTTTTTCAGCCAACAACAACCCAAGCAGAATCCTGGCCTGCTGGGGATTGAACAATCCACTAGCAATTTTGGTCTGCGCGTCCTCCCCGGTGAAATCAGCAGTGGGGACTTCACCATTCACAGTACGGTGCGACAACACAACGGGGATGTTGTGCTTCGTAACAATGTCATTGATCGCAGAACTGAAATCTGTGGAAACACCACCTGCGCCCTCACCAGCAACCTATCATCGCATTAGCACTGCACTGGGTATACTCAGATCTCATCACACTGGAGTAAGCAACATACCACAATACCCTTAGCACCATTCTTCACGGCACTGTAAAGCGAATCGACCTGCATATCTTCATAGGCATACAGGATATCCACACGAGGAACAGAATCCACATTAGACATATCAACCACGTGCTTAGCATTTGCCTGCACAGCCGGGTAAAAGAAGTAGGGCTTGTTCGACACAATGAATCCCAGATTTCCCTGCTCATATGCCTTGAAGGTATCCATGGTATTCGCATGGATCTTGGTCGCGAAGAGAGCAGAGACAATGCGGTCATTCAGAACAACCAATGCCCCACGGTCCCTGGAGTCATTGTCTGCGGCAACGGTTACTCCCTGGACGAGGTTCATGGGTCCATCCGCTGAGATAGCGGTGGAGGGCCGCATCGAGCCAACGAACACGATTGGCTTGCCGCAGTTTACTGTTGCGTCGATGAAGAAGGCGGACTCCTCGAGGGTGTCGGTTCCGTGGGTGATCACGGCTCCGGACATGGTGGGATCATCGCAGACTTTTGTCTGGAGGGTGTGGGTTAGGTTTAGGAGGAGGGATGAGGAGATGTCGCCGCTGTTGACGTTGTGGGCCTGCACGGCGGCGATGTTGGCGACGTGGAAGATCTCTGGTGTTTTGGAGAGGAGAGTATTGATCCCTAGGGCGCCGGACTCGTAGCCTGCTGTTGCGGTTTTGTCGTCGCTTATACCGGCGATGGTGCCGCCTGTTTTGGGGGTTAGATTATATTGTATTATATAGATTTGTCGTGTTATATGCTGTAGATACCTACCGGTTGCTAGGATGGTCACGTTAGGAAGAGAACCGTTGAAATGATTGAATGTCAAGCCGTTGGAGTTTGTATAGGATGTGTTTGTTGCCCGTGAGTTGATCAAAGGAGAGGCATAGCTTGTAATAGCTAGTGCCGAAACTGTAAGGGCCTGAAGAGAGAAACCCATTTTGACTGTGATTATTCAGTCAAGTCTAGGGCAATAGAGATACGAGATGTATAGTATAGAGATAGATGAGACAGACCTGGTCACGGTTTATATATACAGGGCATGTCTGATGCACGCCATGCATCATCCGATTCCGATAGGTCCGATGCCGAATTTGATAGACTTCTCCAATTTGGGTTACTTGGCAATATTGATCTTCACCACGTTTCGGTTGACCCGTGGACCTCCGAACCTGTAGGACGTACTTGCCAAGTATCTCCCTGCGGGCCCCAAACTCCTGAGGTTCAAGATATATGTTGTTAGGGGTAAACAAATAAAGGTACATTAAGATGTCATTTTCTCTACTCTTGAAACAGAAATATATCACTATTAAAATGCGCATCGGAATGGTTCCATGGATATCCATGGATATCATCTTCGAGAATGAATAATCCCTAAGAGGGATAGCGGACAATCTTCGGAGACTCAAACTCTAAGCGATTTATACTACAGGCAACCACAGTAGCCCCAATTTTAGAAGTAGAAACGGCAGTGCCAAGCGCTCAACATATGTATGTTGTACATGTCTATAGGCGTTGGTATCACTGGAGAGTAAATTATACGGATCGGGTATCTTTTGTACTGAAACTCCATACAAACAGTACATAACTGCACCATGAGCATAACATCGAAGTTCTCACACCTCGGAGGAAAATGGAAGAATAATGATCTACGTGGTTTAAACGGTCTGCTGCTAGGGTTAGTTCTAAATATACGACATAGGGGAGTACAGGACCTTAAAATGCCCCTTATAAATATTGTACGTAAAAGTTTGTCCATTCTTCCAAGGTTGCTTTAAGCATACTTGATCACCCTATTTGAGATTGATACCCAGTACTGAAGACTCCATTTAGCCCTTGTATGTATGTTTTCCTATATTCCTCTCAACTAGTCGATCGTTAGCAGAATTACGACTATGACTACGTTGTGTTCACGGACTATTTGTATCAAGTTGACACACAACATACACCCCAAGACACCGGATCCTTACAATTACCTACCCGGTCACAATTTGCTATCCGGTGCAGCCCCCTAGTGTTGGGGGAGCTTGGCCGGATTACTCCATATGTGCATAGGTGCAGAAAAAGTGGAGTGAGAATTGGAGAAGCTCGCAAGCTTGTTGGGGTAATATCGCGCAGATCGTCGCAAATCATGCATTTAAAGTAATGTGCTCCAAATGTAGCTGGATTTATTCGATTGATGATTACATAGTAATATATATCAGACAGGTACTCCGTAAGAATATGTAGTTTGCTTTAATTACTATGCATTTTTACTCTAACGTAGTAGTACTTCAGGTACTATATTTCCGTATCATCCATGGGTTTTTCTATTGGTATACTTGATCTAGTTCTACAGCGCTGTCATACATCATGCTCCACGTGCAGCCAGGAAAAGCCTCACTCCTGACGAACATTGAACTTTATCCTTGACAGGGATCCGCCGATGATCAGTATTTCAATGTCCCAACTAGGAAATGCACCTGGGAATCCTTGACCCATGCTCAGAAGAACCAGTCCATGAGTACGGGAGGCAGCCGAGAGTCTCAATCGTTTTTCGAACTTTTAAGTGATGTACTCCAAAAATAACCGGAACAAGATATATAGTACATAAATGACGTCTGCCTACTCCGTAAGTGTTTCCTCGCAACTGCGTATTAATGCGTGGACTGTGCAGCCTATGTACGCATTGGTATTTGTGACGCAGTCTTCTCAATTCCACCAACTCTTGATTCCCAAGGTTTTAGTTTACCGCATTTACCAGCAACTAGGATCATCTTCAAAAAATTGGGAAGAAAAGAATAAACACAAAAGAAATCTCCGATAGGGGGAATCGAACCCCCGGCTGCCGTGTGAGAGACGGCGATGTTAGCCACTACACCATATCGGACGACCATTGAGTAGGCTTGTTCGGGTTTAGTTTTATTAAGTACGCTTTAGCGCCACCGGTCGCTATACGTACCCGTGCGTGGCTGTTGTATACCCCCCCATCCAACAGCTTCTCATTTCTTTTTTCGCTCTCCCGCTTCCTACGCCTCCTCGTAGGTGAGGCAATTTTGCCATTGAACCGGACCACTGAGCTCCTAAGCTCCGCCACCCCCTTTTCCCTTTTCTGTGATTCCGCGACTTCAATCTGCGCTACTCTTCTACGGCCGGCCCTGCTTTTCTTCCTACTCCGACTATAGTGCTGGAGATGAGTTAGCCACTTTTTGCAACATCGGCCAGCAGGCTCACCGCTTTGCAAGTCAATCGACCGCTCCAAAGTTGACCTGTGCGTATATAGGTGCATCCATACTACGCACTTTGAGAACAGTGCCTTTTGCAACGGGGCTGTACATATTCTCAAGGCCGACACCACACCAGAGCCTTGTCCACCTTGGCTGAGGGCGCTAGCCCCATTTCGGAATGGAAGATAACTGGTATCGGATTATTCAGCTCAAATATTTGATTAGATGGCTCGGTCGCGATTCGTGTCATCCGGTTCTTACGCAGTCAGCGCAGTTTATGCGACTAATACAGAGAGAGTCCTTTTTCGATGACCGCTGTGAGCTAATACCATATCGAGACTCCAAATCGGCCTTCGGATTCACAAAGCCGTGAGGTGACGCCGTTGTCTACACGTAAACATCTGGTCCTGTTGATCTGCACCAGTCTATCGCATAGTTGGTTCCAGAGATCTAGCATATCATCAAGGCGCCTTGTGGACCGAAATACTCATTGAATTGACGATCAATTAGCATAGAGAAAGACAAGGAACAGATCATGCGGACTAGAGATGGAGAGGCGTGTGCCTCGTTGCTAGTCCAGTCTTACGCGTTTCATCTTTTGTCTCGAGCCGTGGGACCACTGGCGACCAGAGCTCAACCAATAAAATGTTGATGACACCGGGCGTAGACTGCGCAGACATGCAGTTCTAGGAATAGCAGTATCCTCCTGGTACGAATACTGGATCGTGTAGATGAGCAGATCAGTCATCTGTGCAGTATCCTCTGCTCTGTGAATTGGATATGGAGGCGATTGGCAGACACGCCTCGTTTCAATATGACCCACACCTGTCCCTGACCTCTTACAATATATTCTTCCAATCGGAAGCAAATGCATCCTCATTCAAACAATTTCAACCGAGCCAACTATCCCGGGCGCCATAAAATTTGCAGAACGAATCAATGTCTCACAAGGCAGAATGTAATATTTGTCAGGGGCTGTTTACATCAAATTGGAGGGGCGCTTAATCTTTTACAACCCTAACGTTACAACCTGATTTCTTTACTTTATTGGTTCTTTAAACCTTCACTCAACCCTCTTTGTATAGCATCCGGGATTTTGTATCTGATGTCCATCCTTTTCAGATTCTCATCACATCTTCTCAGAACTTAGGCGTAAGCATAAGTTCAGGCTCGGCATCAGAAACCCGATGGTTTTTAGGGCTTTTGAATGTAGATGCGAGGCTTACAGTACCAAAAAGGTACGGATGTTTACTGTATCCAATGACTCTGCTTAGATCGGCTTGTAATCGTGGCACCCGGTTCAACTAAAAATCAAGTCACATTTGCTTTAACGGGTGTTGCATATGGAAATATGGATGTCTGAGAAACCATAGTGAGCTGACATCGATGGATGCAGGACCATTCTATACCTGTCTAATTTGGGCATTCAAGCACATTCCGGATTGTGCACAAACTGATTGGTATAACAACACGATTGCACGTTGTTTGGAGATGCCTCTATAGAGGCCACTCATTTACGAACTGAGCTTCAGCCTTTACTGCATCGCCGTATTGATGGTGTACCTAGACTTCTGATATCGATCCTCGACGATAATTGCTATGTTAATGCTGTAGACGCGGCGTTGCATTTGATGCAGCTTCATTGAACCAATCTGTTGTAATACTCTCAGAAGGTCATGATATAATTATCCAATTTCCTGATTCATTCGTGGACCTCGCACCGAAGGTTGGTTTCGTTGTAGCGAGGTTGTGTTCCCTTCTTTTCGCTTCCAAAGAGTTCTCTAGTAGCATACCACTTTTGCAGAACCTTTGGTAGCCTTCCTGGCTTGCTTTGATTGCCATTCTCACACACTGAATTAGGGGCGTGGTTTCTTGCCTTAAATATATCCTTGGGCCTCTGCAGCGTCCCGCCACGAAGAAGCGCAGCTTCTCATTTCCGTACGTCATAGTAAGATAGTTGGAGACAAAGGCTTGTGCGGAGGCCATTTTTCCAAAGTGTCCACCTGCTATAGCACCATGGGCAGGTGCCCAAATCATTCTATCCCAAATACCCTACTTCAACCAGATATTCGCAAGGGATTCTTCGGCAGCTGGGAACATGTCTTGTTCGTTAACTTGAACAGAAACCGCAATTGCGTTGATAGCACTTAGCCAGTCGACGCCCGTAGTAATACTATTCTGCGACGAGCGTATGTAGGTTCTTAAGAGAAGAATTTTAGCAGACGCGCTAAGCAGGCTCTCAATCTCTAGACCCAAGTTGTCGGTCCTCGGCATTAGCCCAAGATATCGTTTTCTCTCACGGTCGAAAACGTCCACCACTTCTTTTGGAGAGCTCTGAATTGGTAACAAGGATGTTCTTATCTCGCGTATTCTATCAAAGGTACCGTTATGTTCACGCCAGCGGATAACACCAGGAACGATCGAAATGGCAACACACTTGGCTGACATTGTGACAGATAACTAGATTAAACAAGATGTGTGAGATTTGATTAACATCTTTTCTGGCCAAAAGGCTTACCAACGAGCTTATAAAACACTGAGTTCGATGGAGTTTCGTGAGTTCTGTGGTGTCAGTCTAAAGCTGTAAATTCTCGGTGGTCAGTCAATTATGAACCGCGCTGAGCCCGCAAGTTGGGTAAAGTGTCAACCCACCGAGGTTCATCTAATTGCTTCAAGCCAATGAACAATCTTGACAGTATTAGTCAAGAACGACCGAACACTGCATATTGTTGTAATGGGTGTGCTCTTGGATCGATCAACCCGCGCCCATGATGACATGTCATAGGGCCACCCTGCCACTCCTCCGGGGTAACACAACTTTAGACAAGAGGACGACATTCTCCTTGAACTGGGATTTCCGGAACAGCGCATTTATTTCTTTGTGTCACTATATAGCAATCGTGATAATATCGAGAACATTGCATTATATCATCTCGGTCTCGGTCCTTCAGAAACTTGTCGGATTGGAGGCGTCAACGAATGGGTTCATATAGGCTTCCGCAGAGCCCACAAAGTCCAAAGC
>PKQL01000446.1:0-23726 GCA_002916455.1 Penicillium sp. CF05
GGGTATATATTATGAGCGATCATAATAGAATTTAAAATCAAATCAAAGCAAATGAACATGATATAGATAATAGAAATATTAACCAAAAGAAGCCCCCAGCATTGGGATGGTAAATTAGAAGATCGGTATCGTATCGTCAACGGGGGCTCAGCCTGATGACTATAATGAGTGTAAAGGTTACCTTTAAATGAAGAACCTAGAGATGCAGTCAGTAAGGGGCAATTGTCAACCATCTGTAACAACCACATACCAAGCCGCAAGAGCGATGATCAGATACATCATCATCAACAACACACCCTCGAGCCAGTGAGACTTGCCATCACCGATGAGGTAGTTGACCTATGAAACACCAATCAGTACAACAATATCGCTTACTCGCCAAATCGAATCCACTTACCAAAAGAACAGACATGAATAGTACAATAACCTGGAATCCATCGAAGTTGAGAGTCTGTCGCAATTAGTACCAGCGCTCAATTCACATAATCCTTTGTAGGGCTCATCCATACCATATCCTCAACGCCAATGATCCACCCAAGAACAACAATCAGCGGCAGAACAAGCAGTGCAATCTGCATGCTGGATCCGACAGCAACGCCAATCGTAAGATCCATCTTATCCTTACATGCGACTGTCACCGCGGTAGCGTGCTCAGCCGCATTACCAACGATAGGCAGGAGGATCAAGCCGACGAACGTCTCGCGAATGTTACCTGTCTCCGTCAAGGCATCGATGGATTCAACCTGGTAAATGAATGAGCTTACTGCAATCACACAAAAAAAAAGGATCCAGAACAGATCTCGGAGAAAGATGCATATGCATACCATAAACTCAGCACACGCAGCAACAAACGCAGTCGAGATAATCAGCGTGAGAACGGCAACCGTAATGGATAACTGCGGCTCCTCGGGTTCATCATCGAGATCCTCCATCTGCATGTGGTCGGAATTCTGCCCGACCAACGGCGTGGCAGTCATCTTGCCGATCTGGGCAATGCCCCGGCTGGCATCACCTTCTTCGACCTTTGCACTTCGCCGTTCGACCTTCTGGCTGGGTCGGTTGTACATGTCGGCGTGTGATTTCAGCTGGAAGAAAAGGTAGCAGCCGTACACGATTAGAAGGAGGACGCTGGTGCCTGTGGTGTGGTGAGTAGGAAGGAATATAGATAAAGCGATGGACACGGCTGGAAACTCCCAGCAAGTGACTTATAACGTACCTCGAGATAGAGCGGCGGTTCCATCTACTTTTCCGACTATATTCGAAATCCTCGTTAGCTCTGTCGATTTGCGAGGATGTAGTCATTACTGACGATCGGACCACTTGTGGTAGGCAGTGGGGATGATCAAACTGCTAACAGCTAATGCGAGCATACTCGCGGCTGTCTGGGCAACTGTTACGTTGAAATGTTGCTCGATGCGAGGGATACCACCGAGGAAGAAAGACATGCCCAACACCAGGAGTAGGTTGGACAAAATACTTCCGATGAGCGAGGTCTGCACGATGAGGGTTTTGCGTTGGACCAATGCGATGATTGCAACGATCAGTTCGACGGCGTTACTGTATGGGTTAGAAATGGTGCTGTCAAGAGACAATGGGGAGTATAAAGCATACCCGAACGAGGCATTCAGCAGACCACCGATCGTTTCACTCGTGCTAGAAAGATATAAGTATAGATCAAATAGGATCAGATACATCCAAGCATACCGAAGGGCAATCTCTTCAGTTGCGAAACTGAGCATGGCAGCAAGAGGACTAGTGGATGTCTGTTAGCCGTAAGATCCTTGACAATGGCCAGTATACATCGCTCACATGATAGCAATGAAGTTAACCACGAATATCGCAATCGGATTAGCTCCAACGGCATATAGCACAACTACACAGAAAGAGAATTAGCACGGCACTTCCATACATCAACAACCGCAGGAAAAGCAAGACATACTTCCAACAGGTGCAGCGATCAAAAGAACATTGATCCAAGAATTCAAAACAGTAGCCCTCAACTGCGATGCAAAAGTGAAGGTCTGCTTATCCGAAAGTGACTTTTTATCTTCCCATTCATCATCATCATCATGGCGATGCTTGAACCTGCCCAAAATGCCACCCTTCCGCTGACGCGCTTGCGCAGATCCAACAGTCTCAGTGTCAATCCCGCGCACCGAGGAGACATTGATTGGATCCTGGCTCGCCATGGACGGTTCAGGCGGAGACTTGTTTGTTTCATGATCGCTGCCAGCGAACTCCGGCCCGAATGTGTTCGAGTATTCCGGGACGTTGATGCCGTCATGCATTTCCCTTTGGCGTTGCTGGTCTGCTGAGAGCTCGCCCAAGGTCTGGGAGTGGGCTAGTCCACCCTCGAGCTGCATAGAGTTCGATCGATGGGACCTGGTTTGGATCTTTTGGAATGGGTTGAAGGAGGGGCCGTACCATGCCGATGCGCGAGCCGCACTGCGAATTTTATCTAGTTGTGTTTTTAGTATGACTGGCCTGTTGGGGTTGTGCATAGATGTTGGACTTACGCATGGTGGCTTGATGTAAGTCTGTGGAGAAATGGATTCGTGAGTAAGTACGATCTTGCAAGAGGATTTAAATAGAAAAACAAGAACAAAGCAACAGTAATTGGGACACATAGGCCAACAGAGATTCTATTTGGCCCAATTGGTGATACAGCCACAGCGTGGCTTGGACCTGCGACGCCTGCGACGGATGCCTATGAGGAGGGCCAGGGGAACACGTACTCCAGGGTTTCGAGATGTGGGTAGCCCAGCGGGTTCACAGGCTGAAGCGATTACGGTAGTCTAAGCGCTGGAGGAGATGGGCGTGAAGATTGAGCCACAGGATGATAAATGGTTGATCCGCGAAGTTCAAAGGGGACTCCAACAATGGCGCGCGGAACAGGGGAACGGTGAGAATAATCGCGCCCAAGCAAGGGACGGGAAGTCAACAAAGACCAAAACGAGTGACAATTATGAAACGAAGAGAGAAAGAGAGCAAAAGGAGTCAGAAAATGAAGGGATAGAATTTGTCTGGTAACAATTTCCTAGGTTTGCTTAGAGAAGGGATTTCGAGAAGAATTGAGACACACAGCCACATTCGTCCGGGTCGATCGTGGTAGCGCGTACTCCGTATTGTGGTATAGTGCGTATAGTGGAGTAAATATTATGAGCTTAGCGTCTAGAAAAAAAGCAAGCCCGGATCGCGAGACTGGTAGGGGAAGGTAGTCAACGTTGGTGGTAAAGAACCAGTTAAAATAGGTATTCGCTTCAAGCCAGTTCTATAAATCCATGCGCAGACTGTGTCAGACATGAACTTGAACGTTGCGGATGAAACTCCGCCATTCAAAAAGCCTTGGAACCGAAAGCTTCGTCAGTGGAAGCTTTGTTGTCTTGTGCTTGGGTGACTTGGCATAATCTTGTTTTGCGATCATCGGCATTGTGCAGTCTTCAAATAGAACGGTCACACCTTCACGATTTGCTCGGGCATTCCTGCAGATGCCATATGAATAGAATATGTATACAATATTAGTATACTCCGTACAATCGTGGCACAGAGGACCACAAATATGGGTCTTTCGTTTGGAAATCTTCAACACAAATTGTGTTAGGGGGTGTTGACCCGCTCTTGGCAGTCTTTGGATCAATCAAGTCTCGAGTACGGGAGTACGGAGTATTGATTTCCTCAGAACGCCAGCCCCTTTTCCTTTACGGATGTGTTGCTTTCCCGGTCAAGCTAGACGCATAATGAAACAATCACGTGTTGGTTGTCAAGGTTATTGGTGCCCGTGTAAGCGCCGGACAACACCTGGGCACCGGGGCAGGGCCGTGATCACCTAAGAAGGTGCCCTCCCGGGACCGTTGGAAGCGCTCTGGCGCGCTCCCCCAAGGGATTTCAATCCTCTCATTAGACACGTCCATATTGACTTTTGTTATAAGCCACTCTTCGTGATGAGGCCGTGATCAATGATCAACTAGCCCTCGCCCAGGTACTGCGGACGTCGGTGGCTTGCGCTCACCCTTTGGCGCTGAAAAGTAAATGGCATCGTCTCGAGGAAATATATGTTCACGAACGCTCGGCTCACTCAGCCGTGCTGACGTAGTTGGTTGTTCACTTTTTCAGTTCTGTTGCGTTGGTGTGCTGTAAGTGTTGCGGTCGGCCCCAGGGGCGGGTGAAACGAGGTGAGGCAGAGAATGAGGCAGAGCAAAATGGAAGTCAAGTCAAAATCTCCAAATTCAAAAAGCATACAAATTCAGAAGGAAAAAGTTCAGCCCTATGGATTTCCGGGGCATCTAAGGGGTCTTAGGGGCCAAAATAGTTGCTGCCTACCTCGTGCTAGCCACTTCGAGCCTGAATCCCAGTTCTCCAGTTGGGGCTTGATGTCTTACTTCAGATTCACATTATCCACTTTGTCTTTAAAAACGGAGGATAAACCTCGCTTCTTAGGCCTTTGCTTATTGTGGAGGGTTCCCATGTCATCTGCGTGACTAGTAGTATGCACAAATTATTCCCCTGGCTACGACATCCCAGGCTTTGGCTTATGATGCCGAGATGGAAAGGTGTTGAAAATCCCAGTTAATCCCCATAACGCTAACCCTAATTCGGGGTGTTTACAATGCAGATCTTCGACATGCAGGATCTGCACTCAGGCTCCTACCAAAAGAAGCCTAGATGCCTTGGCTATATGCAGTTTGATCATGACATTGCTGTCCTCAGTATACAGCTCATTATCTCACTGCATCAGCGCTTCGACATTTCAATTGAGCCTGCTTCCAGTCAGTTTTTGCTTCTTCTCGTTGTTGTTGATTCTCACCGAGTCCTGTTTATTCTCGTCGTGCCTTTTCTATTCTATCATAGTGGGGGTATACGATAAAGGAGCATGCATAGATGCTCTTTTCCATGTATGAAGATGATAGACAAATCATTCATTTACTTTTCATAGTATACAAGATTGGAATTTTATTCATAGTATTTTTCATATGCTATTTTTGTTCTCACATACATGCCCTACAGTTCTCAGCATCTGTATATTCAATAAAAGGTGTATCCATCGAGGATAGTGGGAAAATTCCCGTGGGTGATTTCCCTAAGAAAGTTGCTCCTAGATTATAAATCTTGTGAATCCGAGATGTTTCATACGCTAACCAGTTTTGGGCATTGATTAACCTATGACTATTGTTCCCGTGTGATAGCAGGAACCGGCATCCTTTACAAGACGCTTATAGAATATTTTATCCGCTGTCTCTGGCGGGAATGTGAGCACAGCGAACAGTACGGAGTATTGCCTGGGTGTACGGGCTTATCTAGATCCGTACACCCGAGATTCCTCCTTCAATCACTACTTCTGCGTAGCCCAAAACAACACTTCATTTCTAACTTCTGCATCCTCACTGGATTTCCGATTATAGATTCAACAGTGATGGACACTAGCCTTGATCCATTACGAGTGCGGAAATCTTCAACAAAAAAAGAAGCCGATAAGGCCAAACATGGTAATTGTTGATGCCGTTCCCACGGCTCTGCGACTAATGTAATGACTGGACTAGCGTTCCATGCTGCCATATTTCCCTCATGCCCTACCTGTATTCAAATGACTTCTCAGAGTCCACCAGGAAGTTCGCATGCTTGTTCCTCTCACCATGTGTTGAAGGCATTGGTATCAAAGCCCTCCCACAACAGCTTTCCATACTCAAGTTCGCGGGCAATTTTTCCATCACTATTCCACCATATCGTAGATAGCATGATCATACCCGAGGAATCGCCCTTCTTTATTCCAGGAGGAAGGTTGGCCTTGGCTTCCTCGGGAGGATCAATCTTCAATGTGAACCGTACCACGTTCTCCATGACTGCAAACGAGCCGGGCTCGGAACTGCCGTGGAGCGAAATGGCCTCAACTGAGATATTCGTCATAAGATTGCTGAATGCACTGTTCTGATGGAACCAAGCCTCTTTAGATGACCTAACAATACCGAGGGCTATATGAAAATAAAAGATTAGAATGGCAATTGAGAAGGGAGAAGGGAAATTAGCTCTTACGGATGTCGGACATGCGATAATCATCAGCCACCATACTGTCCATCTTTTTGGCATCGGCATTGGCAAAAGCTTCGAAGTACTCATTAATGCGCGCCAGCAATACCTTGTCATCATGGTTTCGGATGCGGGCATTGTTAAATGCGGACGAGGTCGAAGCCATGTTGAATGATATGTGATCGCAATGTAGGTGTTCTAAAATGACCAAGGTTGCTGAAGGGTTAGGCAAGGAATCGAAGCCGTATTTATAGTTTTATCTCTCAATTCGAGTAAATGCTAAATCAAAGGGTCCTCAAGTTCTCCAGTCCCCGGTTCTGGCGGTCAACCAAAAAGTGGTGGAGTTGCCTATATTGTGTCCCGACGCGCAGTGTGTCACACTCCAGCTCGAACCGGTTATCGCCACTTGAGCTTGCTGGCTTTGGGTAAATGTTTACCTATTCTATGGATTGCTGTGCAGGAAGGCTGCCGTGCTGAGACATTGCCTTGCATGCATGTGTCGTGTCACACTTCAGCTTCAAACTACCACCGATTATTTCCAGTTGAAGGCGGTTGCTTTGAGCATAGCCCTCTTATTACCAGTCAAATAATCGTATGCATCATAATGCAGTCTCATAATAGTGGTCTCGAGTCTCCTGATCTAACGCAACGCCACATATTTTCTATACGTGATGATTCGGGAATACATTGAATCGGCGAATGATACAGACTACTATCGAGTTACAATTCTAAAAATAAATAAAAAGACAAACAACATACAATAGTGGGTATTCGCTGGTGGTCACCCACCCAACTACTAACCGATCTCAAGGTTATGTATGGCGGAGCGGGCCGGATGCCCAGTTCTCTGTGAGCTATGGTCGCTCCCGCGCCAAGACCACCACCAAAACCGTCCCCTGTTGTCAGCCAGCCTGCCTCTTCCTTGTTCCCCGCTCAAAGACCATTGTTGCTTCTACCTGCACTACCTCATAGCCCACACTTCTCCACTTGTGGTGGCCATTGAAGCGGTCTAAGAGCGCTTAAAAATGTGAAACGGTTGGTTGATTCCGAAGTCTGCTTTGGGCCTCTCAAAAGGCCATATCATATGTCTTCAGTCACGATAGCGGCTTCATGGAAACGGGGGATGGTTGGCTGGCTTCGGTGCTTTACTGTACAGCCTATTCTCGTTCGAAAATCTGCCCCGAGGCCTAGAGGTCACGTAACCTCTGGCCTGACACCGGAACCTCGCAACCAATAACAACCGAAGAAGCGCGAAAACGTTTGACTGTTATCTGAATACTATTGGAGTTATCACGTGATGTCATGTGATATAAGAGAACAAAGCTGGGGATATCTATACACAAGCATGTCCCTGGGGGCAGTTACGGTGTTTCCGCGGACGACCCGATGGCTTCAGATCTTGAACCATAGATCAGACACTGGTTGTGGGTATTAAGCTTCAGTTCGGATCAATCAGTGATTTCCTCCATCTGACCAACCTTGTAGCTGTGAGGCAATCCTGCGAAGCAATCACACCGCCCCGATCCGCTTCCGTTGCAGCAATTATGTGACGAAAACGCACCATCTAGCCTACACTAACCCGAAGGGCGAATATTTCACGAAAATCCTCTGCAGGGAAGAGGTGAAAATAAGACAGGGCGGGCACCACTCCTCACTCACGCAGCCATCCCCCGTTTATGTGTCCAAGTCACCTCCTTCGCTCCGTTCCTGCCCGATTTAGTGTGGTGGATGCGTACGAGGGCAGATCTAGCAGTGTTCGCCGGGCGGACTGTCATGAAACACCAGTTGCCTTCAATCCGACCCGCTTGATATGCTAGTATCGCATCGCTAATCTTGCCTCGCACCTCGGATCAGGTCCTAACGTGGCAAATTGATGACCAATAATGGAAATACCCCTACAAGCCATAGCATTATTAGCCTAACGCCTGTCTGTTATTGATTTCGTCCGCAGAAATCCCTAGATTACATCATAAAAAAATTGCCCAACACCAGTGAAAACGAGGCCGAGATATCTTTTTCCTTGTCGCCGGTCTAAGAGAATATTGTAGGCGGAATGCTATGCGGCCAAATCAATTTCGGATAACTCATGTTTTATCAATCCAGACGCGCAATAATACGACCAAGCCGATCAAAACAGAGCAGAAAGCGCAATGAGACTTGTCTAGCTTGTGTGAGGAAGTATGGAGATCTTATATAGGAGATTTTCATTGCGTTGATTGCACTAGAGGCATTGTAAGACTGTGAACTGCACCGTTGAATTGAGTACCGGCGCCATTGTTATCATTCTGAGATCCTAGGCCGACATTTGTATTTATCCATCCTTGTCTAGTATTATGAAGTGTGTAACTCGAGCTACTTCCCGGCGGAGGTGGTAAGGGTTCCGACCTCCTAGGTAAGAGGATGCTGCCTCTATAACTAGAATTTATATTCGCCGATCTAGCCGTAGATGAAAGCTCTTAATCTCTACTACCAAGAGCGAATTAATATTCCGTATTCAGGCTTTAGCTCCAAAAGGCTCATTGTAGACATACCTCAGCTGTGATTTCTATCTCTGAAGTTCTCCAACTAATCGTTTGTATCCATTTTCCTGCGACGATCCGAATTTCACCATATTGCTATAATTGGCATGAATACTGATAGAATTATAGCAGCCATCGAGAGTTGCCGATTCCTTAGAAACCACTTTTCCTGCCACTGGTAAAGGCAGCTCCTCAAAAAAGGAAGTAATCTCGAGACTTCTACCCACCTCTCGTAATTCCCGTACCATTGCCAGAAATTTCAATTTGAAGGGACTCGAGGAATTGACTTTCGGTTTCTCGTACAGCAAACAGGGACTTGTTTGCTGACTTTACACAACCTGACGCTGCAGCGGGTATTCTGGCCCAACCGGCCATCCAAGACCCCTTATGGGGCGTGCCCATGAATATGATTGATTGCCTTTGTGCAACTTAAAATGCTCTGAAGGTGGGATTCAGGATGACTTCGAGAAAACAGGATCGCTTTCTTGCAAACGAGGCTTCCAAGATTATGAGCGATGAAAACGATGAAAATCAGAGGCCTCGACGAGGCATTGCAGGACAATCTATCAGCTGCCAAGTCGTGCTGGCATCTTCTCTGGCCTTCCTGCCTGCTGAGTCCCAGGCCTGGAGATATGCGTCCGTGGTTGGGGAGCTGCGACCGCAAGGCCTTGGTTCTAGGTCCCGTGATATAGAACAGTTGACTCACAGCCAATTACCGACAGCAGGTCCACGGCTCCTATTCTAGGTGGGCTTTAGAGCTGTCAACTAGCGGCCACCCTGACTTAGTGACTATAAGGGTCCTCGGTCTTCTGACTACAACATACGGTCTATATAGGTCATAGGTAATTGAATCTAGATCTCAAGTGCATCATTCATCGCCTAGTACCGGCGTATTATCGGCCGATCATGATCACTATCGGCTTTGAGTGCTCGTGTGATCGAATCCGCTGCCTCTTCACTCACAACCAGATCCTCGCCGAACGTCATAAATATCGTGTTGGTGCCATCCTCAATCGGATTTTTCATCCCGTGTCGGTGGATCCCCTTCTCGGTGTCAGTGGGACCTGTATCCGCGCAAACCAATACTGGAGAGTTTGTCATAGCGCAATGTCTTGAATATATCTGATACTGATAACAAAACAAAGGAGCCACCGAGAGACTCCATACCGAGCAGGTTATTGTTCCACCACAAAGCTTGTTAAAGCAAAATATGCTCGGAGTATATTGTACATACCATGAAGCCCCGAACGGGAGAGAATTGACTTTCTTGTGGGATATCGTATGCTATGCCCCGCTTTTGACGTGATCTATGATATTCAGGGGTGCATATACCCCTGAGCTGCACTGCCTGATTCTGACCTCGAATGGTATTGAGCTGTATGTCGTAGATTGCGTTTTCTTCTGAGGGAAAAAAATTAAATAGCCTGGCTATATCATTATCCCCCAATGGGATAGAGGGCGGTAATAAAGGGAGGTAATATTAGTGCTGTGCCGTCTGATCCAAATTAAGGATGTTACGGATATTGATGGGTTTGTCCCAAGTGAATGGAGTATCTAAAATATCACTATATTGAACAGTATATGTGCCATGATATGTTGAGCTGCTGTACTCAATACAATGGTCAATTATATAGTATTGTCGGATCCAAGAATATCATGAATCATAGCCTATAAGAAATGTGAAACATTGGCCCGAAACGCCCCAGAAGTCTACACGAGTAGGGTGTACACTATATTCCGTACTATTTAAGGTACAGACTCTACTAGTCCATGAGACCAGTCCATTATTTGGTGGTTTATTAATTGTATTTTCGTTTGACATTGGAAGTGGTACTCCATACTCCATATCATGGACAAGCCTTAGCCAAGGATGCCCAGAAACTTCATTCCGAACATCATCGTCCTTGGCAACGAACAAGCTTTTGGATATGTCTATACAATATTTTACAATGTACGTACATCTCCATGGATATATACACTTTATGACTGAACAACCCTGGAAGTTCCAAGATACAGACTTTTCCAATTGATTACCAGCAAGTGAAAAGTTCCACATAAACCCTCCAGTCAGGGTCCAGGGTTTTTCAAGTATCGAGCCGTCCACAGGCCCACTCTTACACTTGTTTCAGTGGCAAATAAGCAAAAGAACTCAACGGGAAAAGGCTTGAAAGGGGATAGTGGAGGAATAGTGGAGTAATAGTGGTGAGAGACGGAATATCACGGCCAATAATGGAGGATTTGAACTTCTTCCTCGTTCCTGTTCATATGGATTGCCAATCACATCTCTCAATTGATTTACCAAATTTAAAAAMAAAAAACAAAAAAACAAAAAAACAAAAATAGTAAAAAAAAAAAAAAAAGAATTCAAACATACCTAGGTAGGATGATAGGATGATATGCACTTGATTTATCCACATGAATGCGCGTACTCCCTTCCTCCTCTTCCCTCTTTTCTACTCCGTACTCCCTTCTTCTTTCTCTTACTTACATTCGCTACGGTATCTGTCAGACCTTAGGATTGAAATCTCCCTACACAATGAAGGCCTCCATCATCGCTGGTCTCTCCCTTCTGGGAGCGGCTATGGCTGCCGACATTCCCTCTATTGAGATCAAGGGCAAGAAGTTCTTCTATTCCAACAACGGCACCGAGTTCTTCATCCGTGGTGTCGCTTATCAGCCTGAATACACCGGTCGCAACGGTGGTTCTAGCGAGAGCAAATACACCGACCCATTGGCCATCGACACCTGCAAGCGTGATATCCCCTACCTGACCCAATTGCGCACCAATGTTGTCCGTACCTACGCCGTCGACCCCAGCAAGGACCACGACGAGTGTATGAACGCTCTCGCCGATGCCGGTATCTACCTGATCACCGACCTGTCCTCACCCGGCGAATCTATCGTGTCCGACGACCCTACCTGGAACGCCGATCTCTTCACTCGCTACTCCCAGGTCGTCGATGCCTTCGCCAAGTACCCCAACGTCATCGGCTTCTTCGCCGGAAACGAAGTCGCCAACAAGGTCAACAACACCAACTCCATGGCCTACGTCAAAGCCGCCGTCCGCGACATGAAGTCCTACATCAAGGACAAGAACTACCGCAGCTCCCTCGCCGTCGGCTACGCCACCGATGACGATGCCACCGTCCGCGAAGCCGTCTCCAACTACCTAATCTGCGATGAAGCCGCCGACTCCATCGACTTCTTCGGCTACAACATCTACGAGTGGTGCGGCGACTCCTCCTTCCAGAAATCCGGCTACGCCGAGCGCACCAAGGAATTCGCAGACTACCCCGTCCCCGCCTTCTTCTCCGAGTACGGCTGCAACTCCGTCCGTCCCCGCAAGTTCACCGACGTCCCCGTCCTGTACAGCGACAAGATGACCGACGTCTGGTCCGGCGGTATCGTCTACATGTACTACGAAGAAGCCAACAAATACGGCCTCGTCTCCGTCGACGGCGACGACGTCAAGACCCTCCCGGACTTCAGCAACCTCTCCAAGCAAATGGCCTCCGTTACCCCGACCGGCGTCGAATCCGCCAAATACTCCGTCTCCACCACCGTCGGCCGCAGCTGTCCCACCATCGGCTCCGACTGGAACGCCGCTAGCAAGCTGCCTCCCTCCCCCAACGCTGACCTCTGCGAGTGCATGTACAACTCCCTCGAGTGTGTCCCCAACTCCGATATCACCGACAAGCAGGTCGGTTCCACCTTCGGCTTCCTCGGTGGTGAGGATGGTGTCATGAACGGAGTCCAGCACAACTCTACCGCCGGTACCTACGGCGCTTACTCCATGTGCTCTGCTAAGCAGCGTCTGGCTTGGGCTATGAACGTTTACTACCAGAAGAACAAGGGCAAGGCTGGTAGCGAGGCTTGTGGCTTCAACGGTGTTGCCAAGACCAAGAAGTCTACCTCTGCTTCCGGCTCCTGCGCTACTCAGATGAGTGCTGCTGGTTCTGCTGGCACTGGTGCTGTCAGCGGTGGTCTTGCTGCTAGCACTGGTGCTGGTGCTTCTGGTACTGGTGCTGGTGGTGCTACCTCCTCTGGTATTGCTGTTGGCACTGTTCCCCAGGCTGTGCACATTGGTGTCTGGCAGGCTGGTGCCTACGCGGTCGCTGCCGTTGCCTCTGGTGTCTTCATGATCATGCTGTAAACTTGAGACTTGTTTCTGCATGTTCATGGTTTAGACCTGTCTTTTTGTTTTACTGGCTGTCTTACATAGCCCCTATCCCAACAAGTTGGATTTGTGGGTTTGGCCTTTTTTTGTAATATTGTTCACACATACTCCTATTTTAAACTGCTAGCGGGTGTTCTATTATCCCAGATACTTCAAAATCCATTGGAAATATTTGAATCTTCGTTCTCTAGATTGTATTTGGTAGTTCTCGGGTACGAATGGCTCGTGTCGGAATGTAAATGTGATAACTGCCCACTCCTTGATTACGAATTTCTCGTCATTCATTCTGATAACTCGTAAAACATGACTATTGGCTTAAAAATGAGATTCTCTAGTTTCCAGTGGAGTCCGTTCTCACTTTCCTTCTAGTACTTTATCGCTAGAAGGTGGTCCCCGGGACCAGAAGCTGTCTACTCCACATACAAGGCTGGGAAAGTTGAACCCGAAGTATATCAAAATGCAATTAAGATTCGCAGTGGTCTAAACATCACCTCCATGGCTATATCCCCGCCCATAAAAATTTGCTTTGTCCAAAACATATCCAGAAAACGGCTCAATCAAAATTTGCTCGCTTCTCCAAAACATAGAAAACAGCTCAATCAAATATGATAGTGTCTCTCCAAACGACATCCATTCCAATATACAAGTACATAGTAGGTAAATTTTATCTACCGTCTATCCCTTATGTCGTATTTTGCCTGGTATATTCATCCCAGGACGCATGCAAAAAAAAAAAAACCTCCCCCCAAAACAACGCTCGCAGAGTGTAACTTTTTTTCGCCAAAACCAACAGCGATTAGTTAAGACCCTCAGGTACGGTCAGGAAAGTACTCTTCGAGTGTTTTCAAGACACCCTTTTCAGCAATGTCTTTCATAGCCTGCTCCATCTCATCGGTGAACCGCTTACATTCGCGCAAGTCGTCACCGAAGAGGTTCTTGATTTCGAGCAGCTGGCTGGGACCGCCACGGCCAGCCTCAGCCGCAGCCTTGAGCTCGTCGATCATGGGGTCGACGACATCGAACTTATTTTTGTTGTCATCGACACCGTTGATGTAGAGGAACCAAGAAGCCGCGACGAAACACAGGCGGCGGAAAGGATATTCACGTTGCTTCTCATTGCTCTCCATAATGGCCTCGGCGATGGATGGCATGATGAACTGGGGGATCTTGCCGGAGGCATTGAGACAGATGCGGGGCAGCTGGTCCCTGATCTTTGTGTTGGAGAAGCGCTTGACGAGCGTTTTGCAGTAATCGTCAATGTTGACGCCTGGAATGTCCGGCAACAGCGGCTTCACCTCCTCTTGCATCATCTCCCACACCAACTTGCGCATGTGCGGGTTCTGCATGACTTCGTGGACGTATTCAAAGCCTGCCATCTGGCCGGGGTAGCCGATGGCCGAGTGGCTGCCATTAAGCAGACGGAGCTTGTGCATCTCGAACTCCTCGACGTCGTGGACATTCTTGACAACCTGGACACCGACCTTCTCGAACTCTGGGCGGCCGTCGGAGAACTGGTCCTCGATAACCCATTGCATGAAGGGCTCTGTGACAACGGGCCATGCGTCCTCGATTCCAAAGTCCCTCGCTAGTTCTTTCTTGTCCTCGGCTGATGTTTGGGGTGTGATGCGATCGACCATGGCGTTGGGGAAGGCGCCCTTCTCGGCAATCCAGTTCGCGACATCAGGGTCACGCATCAAGCGCGCAAATGACACTAGCATGTTACGTGTGATAGAGCCATTCTTCTGCATGTTATCGCATGACATAACGGTGAAGGGCTTGACCTTCTCCTTGGACTCTGCGTCGTGGTAGCGTTTTGCTAGGGCAGCGTAGAGGAAGCCGAAGGTTGTGTACGGTTTGTCTTCGTTGCCTTTTTTGGTATCGGCCTGGATATCGGGGTGATCGCTTAGGAGCTGGTGTGTGTTTTCGTTGTAGTAGTAGCCGCTTTCGGTGATGGTGAGCGACACGATACGGGTATCAGGGTGGGCCATCTTCGCAATGACAGCTTTGCGGTCGTCAGGGGCAAAGAGGTAGGAATTGATGCATCCAACAACGTGGGCAAAGCTTCCTTTGTCCGAGCGCTCCAGGACGGTGTAGAGGTGGTCCTGCTCTCTCAGGACATCACGCATGGCAGCATCGAAGGGTTGCAAACCAACGCCGCAAATTGCGTAGTTCTTCTCATTGTGCTTCTCCATCAACTGGTCGACGTAGACGGCCAGATGAGCTCTGTGGAAGCCGCCTACACCAATGTGGACGATTCCCTCCTTAACGGAATCATCGCGGGAACGATGGGTTGGGATTTGGACCTGCCCATCGCCTGCGACCTTAATTGACTGCAGGTTCTTGGTGTTGAGCTTTAGGGGAGCCATGGTCAGATTGAAAGAAAGAGTGAGCTTGAGAGAAGAAGAAATATTTTGCGGCTGAATCGAGCAGCTTGCGAGGGTCACCGCTGGTTTTGACCGCTGATCCGGAGGAAGAAGATTACATCATGTGGACTCAAACCGCCACCCCTGAAGGTGTCCACCTGCGAATGCAAAGATCCATACTCCGTATGGAATAATCCTTTCGCATCTGATTAGTTTGCCTTTTGGGGGAGTGGACCAGTCTGTTCCCAGCTTTGGAAAGTTGTGACCGTTCTAATAATAAGAGCACCTTGCGTCAGAGCTGTCCGCTTCCGATCTCGGGGGCCGAGAACGTTCTTCTGTCGATCCACTGGCCCCCTTCGGGAATTTTGTTATGCTTCCGGGATCCTTTCAAGGTAAAGATAAGACATGGTATGGGGTTTCCCTGTACGGAGTAGGGAATAAGTCCAAATGAAAATTCAAACTGAAAAAGTTACATATGTACAGTTCATATTGTCCATACCGCAAATCTGTGAGATCATAGCTGAAATGGGAAAGCCCCACCCGAGGAAATCCGGCCTGGACTTGCCACTTTTTCATCAAAAAGGTGATTTGGGAATGAAGGAGTTGCTTGTGAATTACAATCGTGCCTTTCTTTCCATTGAATTGGTAAGATGGCCGAGTTGGTCCAAGGCGCCAGGTTAAGGTATACCTTAACTCCACAACTAGCAATAGTTTCCTGGTCTCGAAAGGGGCGTGGGTTCGAATCCCACTCTTATCAATATTTCTTTTTGCCCGTTTCTTAAATCTTTTGGTTCGTTTTTATAGGACACTTTGGTTGAAAAATATATTGAATACCTTTATATAAATTCTGATTCCTGTTTTATTTTCTGATGTTCTATTATTAGACAACCAAATCAAGGTAATATAAGAATCAAGCGCAAGTCCCAAAGCGTGCTACGTGTATAAAGCACAGGTATAAATATCCATCGGCAATCATAATCTCAAAGGGGAATTCGAATACCCTAGGCTCTTCGTGCCAGTTTGAGGTGATCGAAGGGGGTCGAAGTTGGTGCGTTGACAGGGGTGTGTAGGAACGAGAGAGAGGGAGAACGCACTGTTGAGCGTCGGCGTGGTACATATGAAAATTAGCGAACTGAAGCCGTGCCGATTGATGAAACCGGGATCTTAATGGATGGAGGTAGGTTCGAGCATGAGGAAGTTGATAGAGCTGCCGAGGGCTCATCGCCTGCTAAGAGAGGCCGACTGAGAGGGAGACGTTGCTTTGTAATACTTTAAAGCCTTCTAAGGTTCCATGTTTTCAGTTTTCTAGACCATTTACGCTGTAAAAGCATAGTTTCAATTTGTCCTTATACAATGTAGAGAAGTAAATCTGTCCTATCAGGGACGCTCACAATCAGAGGCCATGTCCCATATCTAGCCCGCATGCGATATAGAATCCCGACCCCGACTTTAGGTTCTAGCCTTGATCAAATCTGCCGCCCGCTCCGCAACCGCATAAACCGTAGCCTGAATATTGCCACTGGGCTCAAGCGGGAATACACTAGCATCAACAACCCTCAAATTCTTTGTCCCATGAACCTTCAGCTCAGAATCAACAACACCACCGATCTCCCTCGGCAGCATAGCACACGAGCCCGCGGGGTGGAAACATGTATACAAGCGATCCTTAACGACATCTTTCGCATGCTCCAAGTCACTCAAGTCGGCCTTATTCACAGGCATGCGTTTCCCGGCCTTGAGGAGAGCGGAGAATGGCGCTGTCTCAGCAATGCGTTCCGCGAACTGCAACTGCCGGGCCATGATCTCTAGATCGAGCGGGTGCGACAGCAGGTTCGGGTCGTAGATGGGCTTGTCTTCACTCTTTCCCGAGGAAATGTGGACCGAGCCGCGCGAGAATGGGTGGTTGTGCACCATCATGATGGAGATGTAGTTCTCCGGGAAGGTCTTGGCCAGCACGTCGGTGAGGGTTGTCTTGCCTGGGTTCATGTGAAGTTGGGCAGGGAGGAAGAGGTAGTGCGAGGAGGCGTCGTCGCTTTGGAGGAGCATCTTACGGAGGTGGGAATACTGCGCTTGAAGGTTGGCTGGGGTATTATCGTTGTCAAGGTGTTTAGAGAGCAGGGTGTCGATTTCTTCTTTTGGCACGGCACCGGTTCCATCCATTAACGGGAGATACGCCATGCTGAGGGGCATGCCTGCAAGCGGGCCCCCGCGAGTCTCCTCGTAGAGCTTGATGACTGCCTGGACGACATCAGGATCACGCATGATATCGCCCGAGACTTGGCCGTCGGCGATCTCAAAGTTGATGCTCGTGATGCCGTGGTCTTGGAGGTTCTCACCCACGGCGGGATTGTCGACGATTACCGGGATGCCGTGGGTCTGGAGAAGATCCGCACGGCCGATACCCGAGAGCTCGAGCAGTTGCGGGGAGTTTAGGCTGCCTGCGCAGAGGATCACTTCTTTCTTTGCCTTGATCTCATGTGAACTGTCTTGAGTCTTGATCTGCACACCTGTGGCGATGACATCTCCCTCTTGTTGAGAGAAGATGATTCGCTCCACCATTGTCTCTGCAAGAAGTCGTAGGTTCGGCCGTGCCGCGACATCGGGGGAGTAGTATGCTGCCGCATACCCTCTTCTCCCTGTCTTGACATCTACGCTTAGCGGGCAAGTAAAAGCACCCAATTTGTGGCCATCAAGAGGATCGGCATCAGTTTCCCAGCCTAGTTCGGCAAATGTCTCATTCCAGGCCTTGTTGAACGGGCCATACACGTCTGGCAGAGATACTGGGACAGGGCCATCACATCCTTGGTTATCAATTTTCATGTACCGATTCGTGCCGAGCAACACTGCTGTGGCCTCGCTGGGTGCAGTATACGAGTGGAATTTCCGAAGATAGGGAGCCATGTCCTCGGCGCCCCAGCCATCATTACCAAGTGCCTTCCACGCATCAAAGTTTGATGCAGTTGGGTACGTAACCGCGGAGAAATTCAATGCGGAAGAGCCGCCGACAACACGACCGCGGGGATGACCGATTTGTCGATTTTTAACGTGGGCCTATTCATTTGTTAGCTTTCGATACGAAAAGCCGATGTTTACGGCGGGCATACCTGCGGAACACTCATGTAATCCCAGTCAAAGTCCGGGTTGCCGTACATCGTGGCCAAAAATCCAGGGGTTTCTATACGAGGATCACCCATCCGATTGGCGCCAGCTTCAATGAGGAGGACATTGAGAGAGGGATCTTGGCTTAGACGATTTGCCAACACAAGGCCGCCAATTCCTGCGCCGATGATGATGTAGTCGTAGTCATCCATGTTGCCGTTTAACAAACTTTAATTACTATGGAAGGTAAGTGACAGTTATAGAAATATTTCAGAAGTTGGCCGCGGGACACCGGAGCACACGGAATTTACTGAGCATGGAAGTGTCATATCCTGTTAGCTTCAAGTTAGCTGTTATTTTGTTAGCTCCGTATTCTGTAATTTGTTCGGAAGGTCCTTTTTACCCCCAGACTAGTGTCTATAGTCCATACTAGGAACAAGTGACTTGGTATGCTATTTTTCATAGCCGAGGGAATGGAGATAATAGGGGAAATGGACTCTGCGAGTTTGACTTGGCCCCGACTAGTTGATATTCGTTCCAATGACAGTCGATCTCTTCAGCCTTCAAGTCCACACTAGTAATTTAATTTGGTTTTAGCAAAAACGGGCCCCCCACAACGGCCCATAAATCTCCTGATGGTCGTTTTGTCTTGTCAATTAAGAGCCAGTGTGAAACCCTAGTGCGGACTTTGTAGTACTTTGTACAGTAGATGGGGACAATGAGGTTTGTTACTCGTAGACTGACAGCTCTTCACGGCTCAAAATTTCTTCACCCTTTATATTCCATATATGGTGTTTAACAAAAGTCCAAGACTGATGGATTAATGGGAAAATGCAATTATACAATGTTTTCGCCTTCCCTGTCGTGCGTGACCAGCTCATCGCGAACGCTATTCTCGTTGCAGTCGCCACCTTCCTGGTCATATTGCGTGGTGTCTCCCGACGAATTCGAAAAAGCCATTTAGGATGGGACGATCCATGGTGCGTTGCAGGGCTATTTCACACATATGGAATGCTCGCAATGCAATACCACTATGCCCGTGTCGGCATGCGACACCATATCACGACTATTCTCCCAGAGAATGTGGTATTGATCGCGAAAATGCTGATGGTTTACCAAATCATCTACTAGAATGCCATGGTTCTGGCTAAATTCTCCTACCTCGCCTGCTACCTGCGCGTCTTTGTGTCCAGGGAATGGCGCATCCTGACGTGGATCTGTATGGGATGTGCTGGCGCGTACTGGCCTAGGAGTATGCTCCAAACCTTTCTGATTTGCACACCCTTCGAGAAGAGTTGGAACCCGACTCTGCGGGGTCATTATGTGAGCCAGAATGTAGCTTTTTCAACAATTGGAGCATTTAACCTTCTCCTCGATGTGACGATAATGGCATTGCCGATTCGCTTTGTCCGGAAATTGCAGATGTCTACGGCGACTAAGTTGGCGTTGGTTGGAATCTTCGGATTGGGTATCTTGTGCGTTCCCCTCCGTTTCCTTTACCTACTAGTCTTCCCGTCGTGAAGTTCTAACGAGTATCGCAGTATTTCCTCGATCACCATCATCCGCATCCGTGTTCACCACGGTCGATTTCACCGACCTCTCGTACTCGATGATCTGGGCTGCTTTCTGGAGTGTCACCGAGCCTACTCTTGCCATTGCCAATTCCTGCGCGCCCATGCTCCGGCCAATTCACAAGGCCGCTTTTCTGTCCTTATTCTCCAGTGTCCGCACTGCATACTCGACACAGCCGTCTACGAAACCCGCCCTGAGTAGAATAGAACGGTGAAACGAACGCGCGGCATGGATGAGATGGATAGTGAATTTCCGCTGATGCAATTGGATCAAGTACCAGGATCGGCGGATGGAGGGTCGTTGAATGATCAGTCGCAGGATGGTCGCTCGCACTATACGTCTTATCGGACCCCTAGGTCTGTCGTTGGGACCCTTAAAGGGTTGTCGTAGCATCGCATACTATGAATTGAATTTTCTTTTGTACATTTCTCTTCGGTCTTCTTGATAAAAGTGCCTATTTTGACTTGAACCAACCGCCTTATTCGCCAACGAGATATCAAGCCTGTTCTTTTCCGTGCTTTGTTAACGTCTTCTTCTGATGGTCTAGCCATCTGTATCGTTCCCAAACTGGTTACAGGTTTGATCCCCTCAGGGCTTATCCATGTATAGCCAGCGCTTAGTTTAATACAGCAGAGGTCATAGGTCTACACATTTTACTATGAGCATTTCACAATATCTATACTCCGCACAAAAGCCTAATAGTAGTGAGTAGCATTATACCTATCTATGTATTGTTATCGCCCTACTTTGGCCTCTCCTTTTTTTCACCTCTTTCATACCTGTTTTCGCCTGGGTGCCAGGGTTAATAATCTAGATCATCAAAATGCGCTGGCCTCTAGGCATCTGCAAATAGCCACCCAAGGATCGACAGGGCGGTTAGTGGCTGAGCTGGCTCCGTTTCGCTCTCTGGGCGCTATGAGTGGTCGAGGGTAGTGTCCATGCATAAGCCTCAATCTTAGGGGCGCGTAAAGTAGTGCCAATACTATTTCGGGGTTTGTCCATCAGCCAATAAGTTCAAAGTGCCATACCGCCAGGTAGATTCGACAGTTATATTAAGTTTCTTTTAACCCTTGATCCTAGACAGTATTAATTTTCTTATAAGCCTGTTTTATCATGAACAACACTCTCACCCGTGAGTGGGTCCCCGAGCCCGATGGGAGGGGGACATGGAACATTTTATCCACTTGCATTCTCACCATCATTCTCTGCTGCTGGACATCTGTATCTCCAAATCTGCCTGCCAAATCCGACGGGACATTCAGGAAATGGAGATACAAATTCGACCTTGCTTGTATTGCGCTACTCGGATCTGAGTTTTTATTGATGCTAGCTCTGGGCCAATGGTCATCTGCACGCCGTTCAGTGAAGGTTAGTGATACTTTACTCTTCGGTTTGATGCCAAATTTGACAGAATAGGATTTCCACGAGGCCGGATATAAGGACTGGACTACCAAGCACGCGTTCTTTGCCGATATGGGAGGCTTTTGGATCAAACCGCCGGAAATTGATGATTTACCTTCATTCCCTTTAGACGCCAAGCAGCTCCATGTCCTCGTGAAGGAGGGCTACATTAAATATCCACATCTGGAAGAAGAAGAAATCAAAGACAAGAGTAAATCAGATGGGCTGACTAGGTGAGTGACAACCTACCTGGATTACAATTTCCTTCCTATCCATCCATCATGCTCACCCAGGCAGATTTATCACTATAGCCCAAGCCCTCTGGTTCACTTTGAACTGTATTTTTCGCTTTGTTCAGGGACTTTTTGTTACCACCCTCGAGCTCACCACTCTCTCCTTTATCCTAGTCTTTTTGGTCACATCATACTGCTGGTATCACAAACCTATGGACATCGACATGCCAATCATTTTGGAGCCTAAGGAATCTGTGGCTATAATTCGAAGCAACCTCGATCAAATCCCCGAATCGAAGTGGTACGAAACACCGCTCGAGTTTATCTCTCGAGATGAGTGGTTTTGCTCTCGATTTTGGAAATACTACATCCAGATCCTACATTATATGCATATACCGGTATTCACTCGGCCCGAGCGACGACCATACGATCGCATCCCAAGTCATTTCATCCCAAACGTTGATACCCAGGCGGAAATAATCTGTGCCCCGACAATCCTTCTTTTCAGCTCTGTCTTCCTTATTGCGTGGAATTCTCATTTTCCTTCCGCGACAGAGAAGTTAATGTGGCGTATCGCCAGTGTGAATACCCTGGCTTTTGCATTAGTCGGAGGCTTTATTTCGCTATACCTTCATAAACGGATGTTTCAACCGGGTTTAGCGAAAGAAAGGGCACATGCTGAATTGAAGGAACCTGAAAACGGGTGTATCGGCCATTTCGCTGCCAGGCTTACGAATATTGATCCTCGGCAGGATCCCAACTTAGAAATCCCCCTTCGAGCTTTGGTTCCAGTTTCTGTTGCTTGTGTTCTTTATTGTGTGGGTCGAGGTTTTATCTTAACGGAAGACTTGATCGGACTGAGGATTATGCCGGCGAGTGCGTATCAAACTGTTTCATGGTCAAAATATGTACCGCATTGGTAGATGGTTATGTATGGTCGGGATTTGTTTTGATGAGATTTTACAAGTTAAACAATTATAAGGCGCTTGCAAGGCCTACTACTGGTAGAATATCTTATCCACAGATGGAGAGTGCTGTAAATCCTGCTGTTATGAACCATTTGGGCTCAACGCTACCGGTATACTCTTCAAAAACAGTCCTTTCTGGGACTACGAAGACAACTAAAAGACTACTAAAAAACAACCGAAAGACAACTGAAAGACAACTGAAAGACAACTGAAAGACAACTGAAAGACAACTGAAAGACAACTGAAAGACAACTGAAAGACAACTGAAAGACAACTGAAAGACAACTGAAAGACAAGTGAAAAAAGCCAAGTGAAAAAGACTTGACAAGGACTATTTTTGTACATTGGTTCAAAACTGTTGCCTCAAGCATAAATATCACCCACTCTTTCCCACTCCTCCCTTTCCTTCCTTTTTTATCAAAACGCCAAGCTCACTTTGTATCGTCCTCATTATCATTGTGGCAACTCTTGATGAAAAGAACACTTTTCCGAGTTTGAAGATGAGGAGCGAAAGCAACTAATTGCGGATTCCATAAGGGGTCCCTAACTGATCTTCCGCGTGCAAACCTTTTCGCCCTTTGGTTCTCAGATATCGAGATCCTTTGGGGGTTTGCAAAGGTGCTTCGGGAAAACGGTCCTACTTCCAACCGGCGGTATCGGATGCTGACCAGCATCGACTTGAATGATATGCCTGGAATCAGTAAGTGCATGGTGCATCCAAAAAATGCATAAAGAAGTACCTCCACAATAACAAGCTAATACACTAAACAGTCGCATCAGGCAACCAACAAGGCCCCGCCCTTGGCCAGACTTCATCTTTGATTGAAGCAGAAAGGCCAAAGCGAGATGTGAAGAAGTAGGTACACTGATTCAGGATATAGAGACACAACGTTGACTTCGTTGCCCTTCAGTGCCTGGAACGTGATAACGCCAAATGCATCCTGACCAGATGTAACCAACCCGGGCTTCAGTTTGCCCATATCGTGCCATACAAGCTAAACGGTTCCAGAGCCCTTGATAACACCTGGAAATGGCTCGAAAGCTTCTGGGGTAATCATCGGGTCACTAAATGGAAAGCTGAGCTGCTCAGCGGCCCGAACCACCGGGATCTGTTCAACACCGAACAGGTCAAGAATCTGATCACCCTTGGAAGCCAAGAGCACAATTACTGGGACAATTGCATGTTCGCTTTCCGTCCTGTGAGGACATACCGGCAGAACACCAAAATGGACATTGCTGTAACCATCCAGTCATGTGACCTCCGGCCCTTAGTCTAGTCCGACGGCTCGACCGTCAGGAATACATCATATTCTCTTCCCTTTTGCTTTCATTGCGTTCCATTTGTTGCCTCTTCGCGAAGGTGAAAAGCGAAC
>PKQL01000447.1:0-23619 GCA_002916455.1 Penicillium sp. CF05
GAAGAGAAGGTTAACTACTAAGTTTAAGATATAATAAGTTATAAAAGGTAAAATATAAGGGGAAAATAATAGAACGGAGGGAATAATACCTATAGAAAAGCTTTAGATCCTTATAAACGCGACCGATAAATAGGAGAAAGAAGAATTAGTTAATATATCGCGTTTCTAACCTATATCTCGCTACTAATTAGTTAACTAAGTGGGTTAAGCTCTACTATAAACCGTAATAAACCACTATAAACCACTATAAACCGTAATAAACCACTATAAACCGTATATAAACCGTATATAAACCGTAATAACCTATCGATAAACTATAATAACCTATCGATAAACCGTAATAACCTATCGATAAACCGTAATAACTGTGACGATCTGAGGTTTCTGCCAAAGGTTTCCGCCTTAGTTGTTGTTTGCATGTGACAGGACCCCACACACAAAGGATCTGTGACCTGGAGGATCCTTTCTTCCTTTCCCTTTACTTCTCTATACTTAGTATTTTAGTTGAAATACGCTCTTTTCATTAAAGATCTGGCTGGTAATATAATACTAAGTACCACTCTCATTTCTTTAACAGCACGTCCGTACAGACCATCATTATGATTGGTCTCGGCCCTATCATTTCTCCACTTTCGTTCCTTGGCATCGTATAGCTAAGACCTTAATCCCGATCCCGAACCGAAGTCTCTAACTAATTAAAATAGCCGGATCGAAAAGAAACCCACCGACGAACCGAGGTAAGCAGCCTACTATCATACTTAAAGAAGATGATAAAAGTCATGAGTAAGAGACAGCCGCTACTCTCGACCCGAATACCCCGACTCCCGATCCGTAGAGACTAGTTAATACTAGTGATTATAAGGAAGAAGATAAATCCTCGATTCGTGCACGATTATATCAAACACCGAGTAAAGAGAGGTTCTATAAACTCGCTCGCGATTATAAGAGATTAAAGAACCGAATCTAAGAACTTAAAGATAAGGTGACTATACTTCATATAGAGAAGGTTAAGACCGATATGCTTCTTAAGTCGCTTTAGCAAGATTGTGAGGAAGCTATTACTTACTAGGATATTACAATTCGTGAGCGTGGCGATCTTGCCTTTCGCCTTATAAATGTTTAAAATCAGATTAGTTCCGGCGCACCGATTGTAGAGGCCGCTACTAGTCGTAAGACTACGAAGATGCCTAACGCCCCGATATTAAACGATAGGAAGGAGGTCCGTTTTAAAACCTAGGAAACCGTGATTCGCTAGAAACTTAAAGCTAATACCGACTATTATCCCCTACCTATTTATCGTAAGCTCTATATTTAGAGTCGTTATAAGGGTAAAGCCTAGTTATATATTGCTCCCCGGATAAGTGCCGACGCTAGCACCCCCTATAAAGACGCCGAAGATATTATTCTCCACCTAAAGACCGTTTTCGCTAACCCGAACCGACGTGCCGAAGCCTACACTATATACTATAAGCTTAAGATAAAGCTAAAGGATAGTTTTACTAATTTCCTCGCGGAATTCATATAGCTTGCTAAAGAGGCTACGGTTATAATCGAAAACCGGAAGCGAGACTTATACTCTAAGCTCCCCTACCTACTTTAAAGCTAGGTTATATAGGTAGTCAACTAGGAATCTGTCTCATTCGATACTTTCGCCTAGAATTGTTAGAGTATATCCCACAAGATTAACCTATAATAAGAAGCAAAATCCACTTTCTGTATACGATCTATAGCAGCTATCTTAGGTGGAAGTGGTAGTGCATCCTCGATAACGACAAATCAGATACACACTTCTCGTGTGAAGCGTAAGGGGAGTACTAATAACACCGGAATATCGCCTACTAAAAGAGAGACTTTAATAAGAGAAGGACGATGCTTCTATTATAAGGAGTAGGGATATATAACTCGCGAATGTCCGAAGAAGAAACCGACTCTTATAGCCGTAGCTACTATTCCTACTACTCCCACACCCTATATTAATAAGATCGTGGAACTCGAAGCTAATACCGATACCGATTCGGGAAAAGCCTATACCTAGGCGAAGTCTCCCTCCTAGGCGGAAGAAAGGTGTCACTATTTTCGCTAGATTTACAAAAGTTAATTAGAGGTCCTAGGGATAGCTTAGTTTTTAATACTTAGCTAATATATAATAGACGCTCATTTTCTATTTTAGCGCTTAGTGACACTAGAGTAGACGGGTATATTTTTATTAATTTAGTAACGATCCTATTACTAGGTAAGCGTTTCGGGATTAGAGTGGAACGACTAAGTCGCGAATATCCGGTACGAGGTTTTAACGGTAAGCTAGTAGAACTAATACGCTATACCGCTATTCTTATAATCTATATTAATAGAAGAATATAAAGGTAGATTCCTATATTAATTGTAGATCTCGGACGATATAATATGATCTTAGGACGAATATGGTTTATAGAGCACGACGTTCTCCTTAACTATCGACGATACCGTATAATCTAGCCGGATAAGAGAACGTTATTCGACGAAGTGGTAAGTAAAATCTCTATCCTAACACCGAAAGCTATTCTATAGAGATCTCTATAGAGTGATACCTATTAGAAAGATATAGATCGTTAAGATCGTCTCCTAGAGTAGTCTTAATAAACTAATAAGCCCCGGAGTAGTATCTACTCTTATACCCGTAAACGATAATATAGATATTAGTAGGTGAAGGAATAGAGAAAGATAGTCCGAAATATTAATAACGAAATCCCCGCTATTCTAATCTCCTTCGAAAAGGAAGAAGACTTAGAACCACCACTCCCTCCTATTGATATTAGTGCTATTAGTAGAGCCGGATTCGACAGACTACAATCGAAGATAAAAAGAGATCTAGAGAGCGGAGTTGAGATATTCGCAACCTCACTTTATAAGATCGATCGAGTTCTTTCTATAAAATCATCTATTAAAAAAGATCTCGAGCTCGATGAAATTAAGAGAACGTTACTAAAGGAATACTATGACCTTACCGAAGTGTTCTCGAAGAAGAAATTAGATAAACTACCCCCGTATAGGCCTAGTGTGGATTATAATATTATTCTCGAAGCCGAAGCCTAACTAGGATACTATCCTCTCTATAAGCTCTCTCTTAACGAATTGAAAGCTACGAAGTAGTATATTATTAAGAATCTCGATAAAGGATTTATCGTTCCGAGTGCTATACTATATACCTTACTAATTCTTATAGTAAAGAAGCCTAGTGGTAGCCTCCGTTTTTATATGGATTTCCGGAAGCTAAATGCTATTACGAAGAAGGACTACTACCCTTTACCCCTAATTGATAAAGTTCTATAGCGAACTAGTAAGGCTAAGTTCTTCACGAAGTTAGATATTCGATAAGGTTTCTATCAGATTCGTCTAACACCGGAAGCAGAAGATCTTATAACTTTCCGTATAAGGTATAGATCTTTTAAGTATAAGGTTACACCTTTCGGTCTAACTAATAGTCCCGCTACCTTCTAACGATTTATAAATAGCATTTTAAAAGAATATATAGACGACTATATAGTTACATTTATAGACGATATCTTGATCTATAGTGAGACTCTCGAGGAGTATAGATAGTAGGTTAGAGAAGTACTTTCCCGTCTATAGAAAGTAGGTCTCTAGGTAGCACTATTAAAGTGTGAATTTGCCGTTACTAAGACGAAGTTTCTTAGTTTTATCGTGAGCACCGATAGTATCGTAGTCGACCTAGAGAAGATTAGTGTGGTTTAGTTATAGAAGCCCCCGTTAACGGTGAAAGGAGTATAGTCGTTCCTAGGTTTCTATAATTTCTACCAACGATTTATTCGGGGATATAGTGCTATTTCGAAGCCTTTACACTATCTAACCCGGCAAGATATTCCCTATAACTAGTCTCCACTCTATAAAGCAGCTTTCTAGCTTCTAAAAGAAAAACTAATAAGTGCACCCGTTCTTCGTTATTACGATCCCGTCCGTCGGACCCGAGTAGAAATAGATGCCTTAGATAGAGTACTCGGCGCAGTTCTCTCTTAGTACTATAAAGACGATGATTTCTAGCATCTAGTGGCATTCTTTTCGAAAATAATATAGTCCGTAGAGATAAACTATAAGATACGTGATAAGGAGCTTCTAGCGATTATCCGTGCACTATAAGAATAGCGACCTAAACTCGAAGGACTCTCCTAAAAGGATCGCTTTAAGATCCTTATAGATCATTAGTCTCTAGAGTATTTTATAACCACCCGACAAATAAATTAACGATAGATAAGATAGAGTGAATTTCTCTCCTAGTTCCACTTCCTAATTAAGTATCGACCCGGCAAAAAGAATATTATCGTAGATATTCTATTATAGAAGGAAACACTATACACCGATAATAGCCGGTAGATTACGCTCCTACCCGTAGAATGTCTAGAAGAAGGTGTACGACCGGAAGTCGAGATTAGTCCTATTAACCTAGAGGATACTTAACGCTAGGAGATCATAGAACGGGTGAAGCATACTAATAGATAGAGTGTAGAACTAGTAGAGTTCCGTTAGATTGCCGAAAACGGAGATAATAATCACTAGATATTGTAAGATAGACTCCTCCTTTTCGAAGGACGACTTAAAGTTCCTAACGAAGGTGATCTACGAGCTAGACTACTCGATAATATACACCGCTAGCCGATAATGGCCTACCCTAGTATTAAAAAAATGAAGAAGATAACTACTATACGATACTATTAGCCTAAATTGGTAAAGGATATAGAAAGATACGTCTATAACTGTCTAATATATAAACGAATTAAGCCTTAGCATAATCGGACCCTAGGACTCCTACACCCACTCCCGATCCCTAAAAGACCTTAGTAGTATATTATAATAGATTTCCGTTCTTTCCCTAGAGATCGTTATAGCTACGACGTAGTTTACGTGGTGGTAGATCGTTTTAGTAAAAGACCAATCTTAGTCCTATATTATAAGGAGACAATAGCGAAGCAAATAGCGAGACTCTTTATTAATTATATACTCCGAAGTGTAGGTATACCCGATAGCATTATTTTAGACCGAGGTGGTTAGTTCGTTTCTAAGTTCTAGGCGGAGTTCTATCGAATCCTAGGAATTAAGAGAAAGCTTTCTATAGCTTATTATCTATAGACCGATGGTTAGAGTAAGATTACAAATTAGTATATAGTATAAAGGCTAAGACTATACGTGGAATTCAACTAGGATAACTAGTTAGAGTGTTTACTAATAGTCGATTTTATAGCATCGATTCTCCTATAGGACATAACGAAGAAGTCACCTTTCTTTATTAAACGAGGATATGAACCTTCTATATCATTTAACTAGAGAGACTAAGAGACTATAATATAGAATAAACGAGAAGCCGTTAACATATTAACCCGGCTTTATAATATCTAGAATAAGATAAARTAGYAAATTGCCGATACCTAATAGAAAATAATTTAATAGGTAAATAAGCGACGGCGGGAAGAAGACTTTAATATCGGAGATTATATTTTTATAATAATAAAGGATTAGATATTAGATCGTCCTAGTCGAAAACTCTCTTATCTTRCTAGTGGTCTATATAAGATTCTCGAGAAGGTTAGAAACGCCTATCGTGTCGATTTGCCTAACTCGATTCGAGTCTATCCTATATTTAACCTAAGTAAGCTTCGAAAGGTAACAACGTTAGAACCTCTCCGAGGGTAGTATGTTAATCCGCTACCACCGATTAAGGTCTCCGAAGAAGACGAATAGGAAGTTGATAAGATCCTAGATTTAAGAACACGTTACCGGAAGCTACAATACCGAGTCTAATGGCTAGGTTATAATCTCGATCTACAATAGTATCCTATAGGGAACTTTAAGCATGCTCTATAGAAGATCTAAGAGTTCTATGATTAGTACCCTTTAAAGCCCGGGCCCTCTATACGCTTATAGGATTGGTTTAATGCAGCGAGAGATGAAATCATACTCGAGGATCATACTAATGACGATAAACCAGCATTCAGAGACTGAATGCAATTTCAGCCGGGGGTTATATGACGATCTGAGGTTTCTGCTAAAGGTTTCCGCCTTGGTTGTTGTTTGCATGTGACAGGACCCCACGCACAAAGGATCTGTGACCTGGAGGATCCTTTCTTCCTTTCCCTTTACTTCTCTGTACTTAGTATTTTAGTTGAAATGCGCTCTTTTCATTGAAGATCTGGCTGGTAACAATAACCTATCTATAACCCGTAAAAAAACACTAACTCCTCTTAACACTTCGTAACTATATATAATTATTAAAATAGCAGCTTTAAACTTAGATATAGCCTTACCTTTAGTACCTTTCTAGTTAAAAATAATACCTAATTTTAAATTATAGAATTCCCTATCGAATGATACTAATTAAGGTATAATAATAAGGGAAATTATAAACTATAGAACCTTAGCTTTTACTTCGAGGAAAATCACTTAGCTTATACTATATCAAATATATATCTCTATAGTAAATATATAAAAAATTATAATACTTAATTTAACACACTATCTTTGCTTAAAACTAATAGGAAAAAAGGCTAAATAATATAACTATAACTAAATTTTAATAATATCTGTAAAGTAATATAAAATTCGAATGTTTTATAGCCTATTTAAGGTGATAGTTAGAAGAGTACCTGATATAAGGTTAAAAAACAGTAATTTATAGTGATAAATAAGCAGAATTATATATACCAAGACCTTGATTTTATATAAAAATGGGTTGTAAATGGGTTTTTTAGGGCCCTAACAGAACCTATCAAAAACCGTAGTGCGGTTACGGTTTGGCCGATTCCAAACCGCACCTAATGCGGTTTGGGGGTTAGGGCGAAGGTTTGGCCCCAATTGCGGTTTATGGCGAAGTCTAGATCTGTAAGAGATCTAGACTTAGACGAAGGAGCAAATTGCGAAGTCACAGCAATTATAGATTCGATAAGCAAATAAGCATCGTCGAGAGGAGGATTTCGGAGTCGGTGACTTAGTGTTTATTACGATAAAAGACTAGCTTTAAGATCGACTAAGTAGGAAGCTCTCGCACCTAGCTAGCGGACTATACAAGATTATTAAGAAAGTGGGTAATTCCTACAAGTTAGATCTTCCTAAAGCAATTCGAGTACACCCTATATTCCACCTAAGCAAGCTACGGAAGGCGGCGACGATAGAGCCTCTCACTAGATAGTATATAGACCCTTCTCCGCTAGTACAGGTTAGAGAAACAGATAAGTGGGAAGTCGAGAAAATCCTAGATACTAGGACGTATTACCGGAAGTTATAATATAGAGTGTAATAGATAGGACATGACCTCGATCTGTAGTGGTATCCTACCGGTGATATAAAGCATACACTAAGGAAAGTGTAAGAATTCCATACTTAGTACCCTACGAAACCTGGCCCCCCTATACGTTTATAGGAATGGCTCGATACTAATAAAGAAGATCGGGTCCTCGAGGATCATATTGATAACGACAAGCTAGCATTCAGGGACTGAATGCAGTTTTAGTCGGGGGTTATATGACGATCTGGATGAGACATCCTTTCTGCCGGACGTTTCCGCTTTATAGAAGTTTGCACTATTTGCTTGGTGAGACAGGATCCTATAAAGGTCCTTGTCTCGAGGTTTCTTTCCTCTCCTTTCTTTTACTCCCTGTACTTAGTATTCTCGTTAAATGCACTCTTTTACTTTAAAGAACTGGCTGGTAACATGCGTCATATAAATATAGGCTTTGTGCGCATGTTTGTTAAGTATCAAGATTTCAATTCAATCGATTCTTTTCTAACAGTCATGATGTATTCTTAAATAAGTATGCCCCTAGACAGCCGAGGTATAAGAATCAAATCTCTATAAAGCTTTTTGACTTTAATAACCCCGGTTCTAGAACCCTATTGTTCTACAAAGTGTGTGGTTTGCGACGCGATTCGCTTAGTATATTGCCGTAGCTCTAATTACAATCCTATCGCGTTTGTTAAATGAGAGCTATTATAACGACCGTGTCTTTGATCACAATGACTGGCGTGGAACCGACACTATATAATCACCGACCTTTCCCTTAGGCTCGGTTCCCAATTCTCTCGCAGTTCCTAAAGAAAGCTATGGTTATTATAGGGACTACAGCACCGACACTGGATTTTCTAGGCTCTAGAATGACTTTCTTGAACCAAGCTTTGATCTCTCTCTTTCTGTTCCTCCTTACACTTAAGGGCTTTAATCTCTTGATTTAGACCACCTAGATTATACTTTCGACACCCGGAGTATGATGACACTAGAGCTCTATACTCCTTTCCCCTCGGGTGAAAATATAATGGATCTGAACGAGGCTAATATAGACCATTCTGGCTTTTATACCGATGGTAGAAGCCAGGCTATCTCTTTCCCATTCATCCTATTACCGAGTGGAATGCTAGCCTACGAAGACCAAGGAAGCCTTTAGGTCGTTAGGCAATCACCTACAAGCGATCCTTGCCTAGTGGATGAAACTCTAGATATTACCGACAGTTTTAATTTGCAAGCTTATTATTACGATATGGAGGCTAGCCCGCTTTAAACGTCTCAAGCTGGTAAGCTGAACCTAAAATCGTATATAAAGCTTTTGTTAACAGGTCCTAGAAGGTAGACACTCTAGGTCAACAGACGACACTATCACGTCGGAAAAAGCTCTTGAAGTTATTCCGTTAACGCTTCGACGATCATAGCGTTTGATCGAAAAGTCTAAAGCAGCCTAACGGCCTCTCTAACTTTATCCTTTGTCCCATTTAATTCGTTATTTCTATTATTACTTGAATACTTGCTGCATTTAGACATACTAAATAAAGAATATATTATTACCGCCTAGCTAAGTATCTATAGAGGAAGGCGTATAGACCTAAAAAGGGAATATCGACAATACTTATGCCTATAATGAAATATACAGAGAGTTGCTTAGAGGACATGATTCGGAATTTCGGGTATACTAGATGGGCTGTTGATGTAAGAATACTAGTTGTCAGGCTACTTCCTATTGGTTAGGTGGGTTAAACTAGGGGAAACGTATAGTATTCTTCTTATAGAGACTAATCCTTGCTAAGTTCAACTTTTAGTGGGAGGCTTTTTCGTACCTCTTCGCCCTAAAACCGTGTATGACGATAATATATTATAATATCGTGGTGGAGGGGAGGATATACTATTGTCGCGGTTGGCTGTCACTACAGCCTAAGACCGGGGCGCAGTTACTGTTGAGGTAGTCCCGACTTGTGCTCGTAAGGCTTTAAATCCCTTATGAAGCTTCTCGTTTTGCTTCGGGAGAACATTTTGTTCGTGCTTGATCTCTTGAAATTTGTTTTAGGTAGCTGCAATGGCGGTGGTTTGCTGGCGGATGAGTTTTTCCCGGTGCCGATGAGTTTCCACACCTCCTTAGTGGTGATTCGACCGGCGGGGCATTAAAGGGTAGTTACGTGACGGCGGTATTGTATTAGGGCGCTAAACTAAGGCAAAACTAACTTAAAAAGGCAATTCATAGGTCCGCCGTTTACAAATGAACGAGTTGGCTCCCTTCTAAAGGGCCGAAACACGAAGAGCGAAGTAAGCCTAATTTAAGCATGTGTTAGTGGGCTATAAGGGCTATTAGATCAATAACTAAGATAGATCCCGGCGACTATAAGAAATAGACAAAATTTCTTGTGTATTAGATTCAAAAAAGGGCAGCCAACTTTGTAGTACTCCCTAGGAGCAAATCACCGCTTTAATCAGCTAATACACTTCAAACGAATGACTCGGACTCTAGTTGCTTAGAAGATAGCCGTAGCCGATCTCTGGTGCAGCCTTAAGCTTATTTTCCGATGGTCATACTGTCTTTTTGCCTTGTTACCTTTTGGCCGAGTCCGCCTTCTCTCTAGCATGTGTTGCGCGTAAAAACCCAATGTCGATACCTGAAATCGATTGAGAAAATAATAAAAGTATTTGTGAAAATGTAGCAACTTTTGAAATCGTGCAGATCGGGCAGTTCTTATACGAGCACGCAGCTTCCCAAGTACCGGACGTCTTTAGCCAATATTAGAACTCAGCACAACTCGACAAAAATCAATATTCGATAATCATTAAGACCCTATATCTAGCTACCGTCCACATTCACTAGAACTCCCTATTGGTTACCTTACATGGCATTGCACATAACGACAAATCATCTCACTAAATTGATATCAAACAATGAAAACGGAGGATGTTCAACTTGGTCAAATCAAATTCACATTTGTTCCAGACTCAATGCTAGCAATAAATATTTTGCCATCTAGTTGGAATGAGCTTGGTGTGTTAGGAAAACTTGGAATTGATAAAAAGGATAAAAATAATTCGGAGACGAGCATGTTCACATTCGATTTACCGACTGTCTGGCCCTTTGGATCAATCGTTCAGATCGTCTCGGTTTAGGGGAGTCGCCGTCAGCATCTGAAAGTTTGCGTTTGGCTGACCATCTACTATAAGAGCCGTGTGGTGGTTCATTCGTAATAAGCTTAGTGGTGCTGTGTCGTGTTTCCTACGTCTGGGATTGATCCGTTATCGAGCAGGTATCCGGCACACCGCAAACCGGATAATTATTGTCTTCGTATTTGTTTTGATCAGTTTCTAGCAAAGGTCAACGAAAAACATGTTAAGAGCTAAGGGCTATAACATACCCGCTTGGCTAGTTTGACCATAGAGAGCAACGGAGTGATCTTCCATCACCTTGAAACGATATCAGCTTCTCAATATAGAGCTCTGAGTCGTCTAGGAATTTATAAACTCCGGTCGATGCTTCCTGTAGGCCTATCAGAACCCGTTGATCGGTTTATTATTGTATGAATGCCGACCTTGAGATTTCCAGTACAGAGAAAGATAGTGCTTTGAATCCGACTTGTAATGCGATCTAAAGGATACAGCGCGGATAACACGAGTTGAGATCGGACATCCAAGTAGCGCTATGCTACGCCGGGCTGCAGCGTTCATCCATATACATATGTATTCACCCTAAGTCGCGCCAAAGTGGCATCTTTCTTCTACACTAATTGACTAGTACTTATATCACACACGTTAGCGAACCTTAACCCCTTGTGACCCCATAGGGTTCTCCAAATATTCGCAGTGAGGATTATTGACTTCCGCGACATGCTCGTAGAAGTCGCTATCGCCACCGTACATAAGTAATTTACCATTGCGGCGAAGCCCATCCACGATTGGTTTCCTACCTGGACTATTATTCCGAGGCAACTCGTTCAAAAAACCCCAGTGAGTTTGATCCTTATAACCCTTCTGCTGCCAGTCATTGACGTCGAGATCAGGGTGATCGTTGACAAAACGTCAAACAAGACAGAGTCATGGGCCAGCGAAATGAAAACATTGGGATCGGAATCGAATGGTGATACTCTTCTGCGTATAATCGCCAGACGCGTAGGCACCTCCAGCGGTGCGTGAAACCTCGTAGAATGGTTGCGAGCGAGCTGTTTCCGCATCTTTCGCGGTTGGAGTGGTGATTTTTATCGGCCTAAGGGCAGATGGAAAGTGATTACTATCCTTCAAAGTATTGTACATTGTGCTGATTGAGCAAAAAGTGGTATTTATAATCATGCATTGCTCAGTAATGCTAGTGCCCATCAATGTATTAAAGTAACTTTCCGAGTCGGCTTGATTCCAGACCGAGTCTCGAATTCCTTCCCCAATTCTTAGTCATCGGGGTAGAAATTCATACGTTAGGTAGGGGTTCCACCGGTCCTGAGATTTCTCCTGTTGATCTCCCAGGTTTAGATTGGACTCACGGGGACACAAGAATGCAAGCCACATGTGGCATGATCAAAATCAAAAGGACCAGCATTCTACTACTTTATTATCTACTTTTTCTGGTATATCAACCTACCCGTTGTTGAAAGGAAAATGTGACTATGAACCAATAGGGCAAAGTATTGAAATAGAAATGAACCGGAAACACCTGAAGATAATACTTGATAGCTCTCTCAGGTATTCATGCTAAATAGTAAATATCTATGCATTTATATTTACGTCCGAAATAGTTCCCTACGCGCCCAGAAGCTTAGCCTCAGCATCCAACGTTCTGTCAATATCCTCGAAAATATTTCGTGACGTGGGCTTCCATCCCAGCAATTTTGATGCTCTCTGGGCGGATCCCAAGCTTGTAGAGCTGACATTCATCTGCCCACCAAACCAAAATCGGGACACCTGTTCATTGGTGAGAGACTCTGGTACAGGTGAATCAAAGAGCCCTTTCTGGTAACCTATTCTGGCAGCCTCACGGATGACATCTCCCCAGACGAACTCCCCTTGCTCCGAGAAGTAATAACCATATTCATCCCACAAATCGCCGGGTCGTTGATCCACAGCTGCTTCAGTGAGAAGCACATACATCTCTGATATATCCTGCGTATGGATCATGTTCCAGACGTTCTTGTTATCTTTGATCGTGAAGGCACGGCGGCGTCGTAGGAACACATTCAGCATCCGAGGGAGCTGGATTGACCGTGTAAATAAGGGGAAGCGTGAGGGTCCGTAAACTGTTGGGGGACAGATGATGGCGGTACGAACGATGCCCGGGTGATTACGATGACCGTGGAGGATAGCCAGATCAACATCGCGATGGGCAGCCCAATGGGGGAGAACAGAACCCGGGGTCCTGTCTGACGAAGACACTTCCGTGAGTTTTCGAACCCCATTCCAGTCATCGTATGGGTGCGGAATGTATTCGCCCCATGTTTGCGGTTGACTCTCCATTTTCCATGCAATAATCTTTGCACCCGAGGTGTGTAGAACATAGCAAGGCATCTTTCTCTTCGAAGCACCTCTAATGATTGCCTCCGCGGCGGACAGGTGGTCGCAGTTCGCAAAATCTTGAAAAAGCGTCAGATTTGCATCAAGGGAAAGAGAGATATCAAAAGATAACATACTCAAGACAATGTCGGCCTTTTCACTCTCAGCTTCCAGAATTTGCGTATCATCCAAGTCGCCTGAAACTATCTCCACGAATGGATAATGCTCTTTTACTATGCGCGCCTTCACGGGATCGCGAACAAGGGCGGCAACATCCCAGTCGCCATGCTTCTGGGAAATGATGTGCAGGTAGTCACCCCCAATGAGCCCCGTGGCCCCGGTACTAATTTGCCCGTTAGCAATAATTATCTCATTTCAGATAGATTTGCGATTTCACTGGTCATACATGAATATTCTCGGCATCACGAACTGTACAACAGGTGAACAGAGCTTAGCAAGCGCAAATACTTGAATCTGAAAAATTAAATCGCGGAAACATGGGTACTCGTATACTAGTTTCCGGAGAGATCGTCACAATTCGGAGAAGGTATTCGAAATATCGGAGACTTTTTTGCCTCTTAATTTATGCCCCTCACGAGCAACTTCACGTCAATGATGACGTAGTCTAAACTTCGAATTCGACATGGAGTAAAAAATATCAAAGTGTCTATAAAAGGCGAGTTTAAACTGCGAGTTTAAACTGCCGGATTCATTTATCCTTTCGAATAGTCAGATCGATTTTACATTTCCACATCACGAACATGACCACGCAAAATGTCCTCCGACTCACTGCCCAGGGCTCCTGGGAGAACCTTGCCCACTTCATAGAGCCTATTCCTTCAGCTGGCAAACATGAAGTGCTTATTGCGGTTAAAAGTGTGTCCCTGAATTTCCGAGACATCGCTATCGCAACCGGTAAATATCCGTTCCCAGTGAAGGACCAGGTCGTCCCTGGCTCGGATGCGGCCGGCGACATCGTTGAAACGGGCGAGGGAGTTTCTGGATTCAAGCGTGGCGATAAGGTTATTGTCTCGTTTGACCCTACTACATTGTACGGACCGATCAAAAATTGGGGAAACGGCTTGGGTGGCCCCGTGGACGGTGTTTTGAGGGAATACATTGCAGTTCCTGCCCAGGCTGTTGTGAAGATCCCTGCAAACTCCAAACTCAGCTATGCTCAGTGGGCTAGTGTGGTCTGCACCGGTACCACAGCCTGGAACTCGTTGTATGGAAACTGTCCCTTGAAACCGGGACAGACGGTTCTGTTCCAGGGTGAGTCTAAGAACATCGTATTCATCCAAGCAGACAAAAGTAACTAATCTTATTGTTTAGGCACTGGTGGTGTGTCTATCACCGGACTTGTGTTGGCAAAGGCTGCGGGTGCTAGGACTATTATCACATCTTCTTCCGACGAGAAGCTCCAGCACGTGAAAGCCCAGTACGATGTTGACTACACGATCAACTACAAGACAACTCCTGATTGGGCAGCTGAGGCCCAGAAGATTACCAACGGACAGGGCGTCGATTTCATCCTGGAGAACGGTGGCTCGGGAACTATCAAGCAGTCCCTGGATGCTATTGCTTACGGTGGTGTGATATCAGTCATCGGGTTCCTCTCATCTGCGAAACAAGAGGATATGCCTGATGTTGCTGGTCTTGCCTTGGCCAAGGGGGCTGTCGTCCGCGGTATCATGGTCGGCTCAAAGCAGCAAATGGAGGAAGCTACTCAGTTCATTGGCACGCACAATCTTCCTGTGGCGGTGGAGAAGACTTTCAAGTTTGGTCGTGATGAGGTGGTTGAGGCCTTGAACTATCTTGTCAGTGGCCAGCACATCGGCAAAATCTGCATTGAATTCTGAATTTGCAGTCCCAGCAAATTGTTTAGTTAGATAAAAAATCCAAGCAGCCTTCTTATTACTCATTGTCCGAGCAATTGAGCAAGCTGTTCTCATTTATTAAAGGTTATTCAACAACTAATTGTGCATTCTGACATTCTCAAGACATGAGTGTAGATCAAGGTCATGATAAACAACCCAGACACACTTTGACTCCCACTTCCTGTGCCCGGGTAGACGTGGGGAAGATCGATATCAAGGTTTTTCGTAGGATATAGAATTTCTAGCGATTATTATAATTGTGCGGTTAGTCTAGGAGCAACGGGGAAACGTGGTACTTCCCGAAATGTAAAATTCCCAACGATCATCACAATTATATAGAGGGCCTAAGAGTAGCGGAGAGCTGTAGATTATACGATCTGCCAAGTCCTAACGTATCCGAAGAAGACGCAAATATAATCGTACACGGCCAATTTCGCTCCACGGCCATTTTCTTTCTACCACTACCGACTCTTGTCGTCCCTCCCTCTAAAAAGGTCATTCTAGAACCTAGAAAATCTAGTATCGGTGTCGTAGTCCCTATAATAACCATAGCTCTCTTTAAGAACTACGATAGGATTAGGAACCGAGTGTGACGATCTGGAAGTAGGAGTCACGTGATGGTGTTTTCGCGAAAATAAAGACAGTCACGTGACAGACCAGGACTGGAGTTTGCAGAGTTTCTGCTGAATGTTTCCGACTTGGATGTTTGTCTTGTTTGACAGGGAAGGACATACAAAGGACCCTGTAGTCGACGATCCTTTCCTCTTTTCTCTTCCCCCTCTGTACTTAGTATTTTGAATGAAATGCACTCTTTTCCTTGAAGATCTGGCAGGTAACACCGAGCCTAAGAGAAAGGCTGGTGATTGTATATTATCGGTTCTACGCTAACTAGTTATTATAGTTAAAGATACGGTCGTTAGAATAGCTCTCATTAATAACCGCGATAGGATTATAATTAGAGTTATAGTAATATTCTAGGCGAATCGTATCGTAAATCACATACTCTATCGAACAATAGGGTTCTAGAACCTAGGTTATTAAAGTTAAAATCCTTCATAGAGAATTGATTCATATACCCCACTACACCATCAGACGGCTGGTTGACATCACGTGATCATACGGGTAGTAGAACGACAGATGGTAGAAGGGTAGAATCTGCCAAGACCATTCTACTACCCTACTATGTACTGTTCTACACAGGAAGGACTCAGCGATATATAAGGACACTCATTCATGTATCTAGTTTAGTTCTTCGTCTTCAATTAAAACATTGTTACTTGTGTTTCCCTAAAACGGTAAGGACTGTTAAGGGACCGCTTGCTAATCGTTTCATCCATAATAATATAGGTCTGAAATCATATATGTTACGATCTGATGTCACATGCCAGATCACATGTTATTGATTAGTTTGCTTTCTTCTTTGTTTGCCTTAAGCGAGCAAGGACAGGGTTTGCATGGTTTGCATAGATCTCTGGTTTGATTAGCTTTCTCAGAGAGCTCGCCAGATCTTGCTTTCCTTTCTCTCTTTCTTCTCTGTCTTTAGTATTCTCGTTGGAATGCACTCTCTTGCTTTGCTCTGCTTTGCTCGTAGATCTGGCTCGTCACAATATAGCCTTATTTCTATTCTAGGTAAGCACAGCCCTATTCTCTACGCCTATACTAAGCACTAGTCGTTCTGTCATATAAGATAAAAGGTAAAACGACTAGATCCTATACCGTATCTCAAGAGCTCTGATTCGTTATTATTAGAGGTTGGTGAAAGAGCTATGGCCTTAATTTAAGCGGGGAATTTATTCCCCTACTCGATATGGGTATACACTATTTGCCTTGGGGTGGCGTATAACAGCGCGATACCCTAATCCCTTACTATCATGGTTTGAGGTCCAATCGTGCAATGACGCTAGAAATATTACGAACGCATCTTACCCTAAACTGCAAGATCTGCTATATTTAGTTAGATACCTAGGTGACTATTCTTTGTGGTCATATAGTTTGCGAGTCATACGTAGGAAATCTTACAACGCCGAAGAGGTGTCCTATTTATCTAGTACTGTAACGGGCCAGTGCCCGGCTGACATCACGTGCGCGCACGTGACCTTCCCCACGCCCCATTTTGTTTACGCTCGGCCCCGTTAACTCCTTCTCTCTTCAAGCTTCTAGATAACTACAAACGGCTTAGCTAGTCTGAATCAAAACTAGTTTCGTCCCTTCATATTCTAGAAGCTTCCTTTTCCGTAGAAGCTCGGAAGAGTACGGCTAAGGAAGGCTAACGCGTAACTACGAAAAGCCCTAGAAGCACTAGACACGACGAGATATCGAATATAATCGAGAGCGGAGAACCGTCGAGCCTACCCGTATAGGCCCGGTTAATAATCTAGTAGATAGTATAGGCCGCTACTAACTAAGAAGAAAACGTATAAGCGTAAGAAGAAAGAATACGGAAGCTCGAAGAGCTAATCTAGATAAACGTATCTATACGTCCCTTACCGATAACGGGCGTAGTATACGAAACACACGAGACGTATAACTAGGGCTTAGGAACTAACGAATACCCTAATCGAGGTCCGGTCGATATAAACCTAAGCCGGCGCCCCTATACGCGGCTACCCGACCCCCCTATATTTAAAGGAACCTAGACGGAGTGGCCCGTATTCCGAATATCGATCGAGAATAAGCTACTAGTCGATACGGAAGCCCTTAGGGATAAACGAGCCTACCTACTATACGTCTATTCTTAATTAGAAGGAAACGCGAGTAAGAACACTATAGCGTTTATATAATACCGACGAGCGGACGGAAATATAAGCGATCTAATCTAATACCTCGAGAATATTTATAGAGACCCGAATATTAAGAAACGGGCTACCTAACGCCTCCGGGAGATACGTTAGGGACTAAAATAGTCCTTTACTATATTCCTACCCACGTTCGAGAAAGAATTCGCGGACTTAGAAGCGATAAGTTAGCTAGAAGATACGAAAGTGTCTATATTAATAGGATCGCTAAACCTAACTACCTATATAGCCCTTTCGTATAGGGATACCCCTAATAACTTCGCGGACCTTAGAAACCGACGCTTCCGGGTAGGTAATAGGAGGCGTACTCTTATAGGTATAAGATAACGGAACCTTACGCCTATATACGTACCTTTTATAGAAGTTCTCGCCGGTAGAGACGAACTATAAGATATACGATAAGGAGCTCCTTATAATTATACGCGGACTAAAAGAGTGGCGCCTAGAGCTAAAAATAGTCCCTAAGTTTAAAATCATTACCGACTATAAGAATCTACGATATTTTAGGAAGGCACGGGACCTAAGTGAACGCTAGATATAGTAGGCGGACGTGCTAGTAGAGTTCGACTTCGAGATCTAGTATCGGCCTAGAAAACTAGCCGCTAGACCTCATAACCGCCCGCGAGCGGCCCTCTGAGGGCCGCCCGCAGACCCGCACTTTTGCGGGCGGAGGGCAAGCGACGCCTGCCCGCGGGTCGGGCAGGTTATTTTCTTGCCCTTAGAGGGCGGCCCTCTAAACATTTTGAGGGCCGACAAATAGGACAAATAGGGAAATCCCTAGAGTTGCATAAAATATGCATTCCTCAGCTGTATTATTTAGTATTTGGTTTACAGCTTAGTATTATAGAAAATAAATACAACTAGGAGTAATCATTTAAACGGGCTAAATAACATTAAATCTTAATAGAAATATCTTATTATTTGAGGAACTAATATATATTATATAGCTTTAAGTTCTACRGCGTTTGTCACTCTCAATTTCATAACCATTAAGCTTACTTGAGCGCTTCCGAACCCTCCCTAAATGCCGTTGTGTATGAGGCAACTTAGGCTCACTATCCGTATCCTCCTCCTACTCCTAAACCTCGAGCTCCTATTAAGTCCGCTACCTCTATTATAATTGACCTTGATCAACTACTAGACTGCGACATCGCCCATGGACGGGCCGGTGGGCGGGGCCCATAGGCCTTATGTAAGCGGGCGCGCCCAACGTGGGCGTGCCCATGGACGGGCCCTACCCTTAGGGCCCATGGGCCTTGGGCGTCTTGGGCGCCCATGGGCCTTTTTAGTAAGCAAAATTTGTATACCTCGTGACTTGCATTATTTATGCTATTTGACTTTGTATTTTTAAGTATTTAGTTTACAGCATTTATTTTGATCATTTAATAATATATTATTTCCGCCATTCAAAACACTCCATTTATTGATTTCTATTCATATATTCCTTAATGCTATAGCCATTGATCATTGTTATTAGGTTTACTACGCTTCCTTGCACCTCTTAGTCTAGAGCGTATCTGACTGCCCCCTTTATCTGTAGTTGAAGGTAGATGAGGGCTTGTCTTATCCTCACTATTAACCGAGAGACTTCTCTATCGTTTGCTCGCACTTGGAATTATAATCATCGGCTGACGCTGACTCTCAAGTATAAACTCCGCCTCAATCTGAGTAATAGGGTCATTCCCATCATCATCATTCTCATTAGAATCCTCTCCTTCGCTAATCGCTTCGGGTACGGTTAACGTAAGCTCGGCCTCTCGTTGCTCGTCCGCCTCTTATACTACATCTAGCCGAAGGTCCTCCTAAGGTGACTCTTCAAGTTTAATATCAAACCGCGTCTTACACCGAAACATCATGATATCTTAGATTATCTCCGGATTAAGCTACCCACGGCGGTAGTGGTAAATATCCCGAGCGGTGTTAAATAAACGCTCCACTCCTACGCCTATTACTAGGATAGAGAGAATATCGCGAGCAACGCTTGAGAGGATAGGGAATTCATGTTCGTATTCCTTCTAGAATTGTAAAGGATCGACCTTTTTTCGAGCTATATATAATATTAGTATAGGCGAATAGTATTATTATAGATATAATATACGTTTTTCAAGATACTATGTTACTTTATAATCTGAGTTGGATATATCGGAGTGCACCTAAGGCGCCGTAAGATCGAGGAGAGCATCAAAGTCACTAATACTAGTCGAACAACCCTATAGTAGTTGCTCGCCTTATAGAGACTTAGTATAGGAGTATCGCTAGGTATAAGGATTTATAAATTCACGAAGCATTTCCCTATACTTATTACTCCAGTCTATATCGTCTGCAGACTTGCCCCACGCGTTGCTTAAGAAGAAATTGAGTTTGTGTTAGGGCGCGAGAATGGTCCCAATCGCGTAAAGACTCCCGTGGATCTCTTCAGTCTTTATATAGTAAAGCCTAAGCTTTGCTATACTAGTATAAAGGGCACTAAGCATCGCCACCTTCTAGGGTATTGTCTTTAGGGTAAGTCGCTTAATAGATTTCTTAAAGTGCTCGAAAAGCGCGTTGTATACCCCGAAAACATGATACACGGTGATTTCCTTAGTTTTAGATAGGACTATGGTAAACCGGTAGAAAGGTTCTATAATATATAGAAGGTAGTCGATCTGCCGCCATTCTGCCTTACTAAGTTTGTATTTCTATGTCCTAATGTTATTATAGTATTCATCGTAGAATTTCGTAAGGCGTTTCGCACGACGAAGCATCAAAAATGTTAAATTCCAACGTGTGCGGACATCTTATATTAGAGCAAGCTTTAGTCCTATAGGCTGTAAACGGAAGAAATCATCGCGGCGCTAGGGGCTAGCGTTAATAAACACAGCAAGCCCACAAATCTATAAAATATATTAGAATCATTTAAAATAAGAAGAAAGGAAGACACTTACTTTTATAAGAGTTTGTATAATCACTTACTAGCTCTCGGATACGTGAAGCGACCGAGCTTGGGCTTCGACATTAGAGAAATTTGTATCCGTTGTGTCATTCTAGGGATCGGCCTTCACAGATCCAAGTAGTTCGCGAAGACTTAGCTGGATAATATAAGCGAGATATAGGATCCGAACAACCACTAGACTACTTGGTAGATTTAGAGAGTTAATAGAGTCTTGAATTGACTGTACTAAGGTCGTGTTATTTAATATATTATCCGATATTATCGCGAGAATACGATCGGAGATATCGTGCTTTTTAAAGATCTCTATAAGCACTTCGCTTAGATTCACACCAGAATGCGGCCTATTAAGTGGTTCGAAGCTAAGTAGAAGCTTACGATAATTCTAGTCCTAATCAATAAAATACCCTGTAATTGCTATAAATGCTTGTTGGAATGGTGATGTCTAGCAGTCAAGAGCGATAGAGAGCTTCGCATTTGGTGGGAGGGTAGAGAGAATAGTATGATGCTCCTTATATACTATTTTCTTTAGCCGGCGCTGAGTAGTCCGAGGATAGAGTAAGGTAGGTTTAGTTGGAGCCCTCTAAGCCATCCTAATAAGGGAAGCAAGCTGCTTCCTAGTAAGACTACGGAAAGGTAGGTTAAGTGTAGTGATACATTCAATCTGCTCTCTTTCCTATTCATCTTGTGAAAAGTTCGTCGCGCGAGAAGACTTAAGTATCTAGTGTATATTAATGTTAGTTATAATATAAAGAATATTGATATAGAATATATACTACTGTATGTTGTATAGTCTGTATTATTGATTGTTGTGTCGCTAGGTTTCGGCTAGCCTTCTGGCATTTACCCGTGCTTAAATGGCGCTTTATTATGTTGGTACCGCTCTATTTTGAATGTGGATGCGGAAGTGACACTCCGTAAGAGCGGCATATAACTAGAGGTTCGCCTGTAGTATGGTGTGCCACTTGCTGGAAGCTTTCCTAGATATCTAAGATATGTTTTGCATCCTATCGTATCTTACGTTGTGTTTCTGGTTCGCTACCACGTACGGTTGTACGCCACTATTTAATGAATTTCGCCTTCGACGCGTCGTTTATTTTATCAAATAGAACGAAATGCTTCCTCCGATCGGGGCCGATACGTTAGAGGGAGGAGTGTTCGACGGCGAGGTCGATAAAGTCAGACTCTACTACTGATGTAGCTGTCTGTTGGCTATTAAAAAGATTAGGATCGAGGTTAGGATCGAAGGGGTTTTCGGCGTAGGAGACGTCTAATTGAGAGCTCGTAGGAATCGACGAAGGCCTAGCGATATAGGCACTAGGGTGTGACATAGTTAATAACGATCGATAGAAATGTAAGGGGTAATCCACGTATATACAAATTTAGGGAGAGTGTGATCTTATTCACCTACCTAAGGGAACTTGCGACCGTGGTAAAGGGTAATCATCTAAATACGATATATCATAATTTAGGTGTGGACTTACTACGATACTACGCGCTAATTGGCTAGGATAGTATATTGTCTATGGACATGTCTATGGGCATGCCTATAGACAGTGCCTAAGCGCCTATCTAACTTAGAGAATCTAAATATTTTGACATTRTAGACCTAAAACTCGACCTTTAAGTAATATAATATAGTAATTCACGCGATATAAGTTTATAAAATACGACTAATATTGATAGAAATTTGAATTATAATCATAGATTCCGTATTAATCGCGAGATATAAAATCTTACTCTAATTACTATTTTATATAAACTAACTRGTAGAGTTACTATATRTCTCAAATATATATTCYAGCTRTGAYAGGATGATTTAAYAGATTTATAAAATACTAACTAATCACAAGTATTAGAAGGGTTTTTTTTGTCTTACTCGTATATTTRGGATAGCYATTTATTAAATATTAAAATATTTTGATTCGATTYAAATATTTTGTGTACTAATAATTACATTTTCTATCGAGTTGGTAAAACGCATATAAATAAYAGTAATTTATTTTGCTATRTTAGTAGGTTATACGTCYATTTTRGGTGGCTTTATACAAGTATAGGCACTTRGGCAATGCCCATTATGGGCGTGCCCATGGGCCTTAGGCCTTTTAGACGGGCCCTCCAAGAGTCAAAAGGCCCAAGGCCCACCGTGGATGGGCCTTAGGCCCCTCCTAGGGGCCCATGGACGGGCGATGTCGCAGTCTATCGAGGACTTATCTTCCTTATCATGTTCACTAGTGTTAACTAGTCTCTACGGATCGGGAGTCGGGGTGTTCGGATCGAGAGTAGCGACTGTTTCCTACTTATGGCTTTTATCATCTTCTTTAGGTACGATAGTAGGCTACTTGCCGCGATTCGTTAGTGGGTTTCGTTTCGATCCAGCCATTTTGATTGGTCGGATGTTTCGGTTCGGGATCGGGATCAAAGTCTTGGCTGTACGATGCCAAGGAACGAAAGTGGGGAAATGACAGGGCCGAGACCAATCATAATAATGGTCTGTACGGACGTGCTGTCAAAGAAATGAGAGTGGTACTTAGTATTATGTTACCTGCTAGATCTTTAAGGAAAAGAGTGCACTTCATTCAAAATACTAAGTACAGAGGGGGAAGAGAAAAGAGGAAAGGATCGTCGACTACAGGGTCCTTTGTATGTCCTTCCCTGTCAAACAAGACAAACATCCAAGTCGGAAACATTCAGCAGAAACTCTGCAAACTCCAGTCCTGGTCTGTCACGTGACTGTCTTTATTTTTCGCGAAAACACCATCACGTGACTTCTACTTCCAGATCGTCACACTACTAGCACAATTCGCTCGCTCTGATCTGTTATATGCTTACGCTTAGGGAAGACTATTGCTCTTCGCTAATGTATTGTTTAGACTACGCTAAAACCCGAGAATAGGTAAGAGAAGTCGACCCGCAACCCGAACCCGCAAACCCGATAGGTAGACTCGACTAACTAGACTACGACATCGCCCGTCCATAGGCCCCTAGGAGGGGCCCAAGGCCCATCCACGGTGGGCCTTAGGCCTTTTGACTCTTAGAGGGCCCGTCCAAAAGGCCCAAGGCCCATAGGCACGCCCATGATAGGCATTGCCCAAGTGCCCATGCTTACATAAAGCCACCCAAAATAGACGTATAACCTACTAACATAGCAAAATAAATTACTATTATTTATATACGTTTTACCAACTCGATAGAAAATATAATTATTAGTACACAAAATATTTAAATCGAATCAAAATATTTTAATATTTAATAAAT
>PKQL01000448.1:0-23433 GCA_002916455.1 Penicillium sp. CF05
AAAAAAAAAAAAAAAAAAAAGGAACAGAAAACAGATAAAAACAAATGGCCTTGCTGGGCTCCATTTATAGACGCTTCACCGTCGGCTAAAAGCAAACAAGCAAGGTAAGCACACTCTAACGGCATACTTGAATAAGTGAGCAAAGGTGACTAGTGACTAGTGACTAGCGACTAGTTGGTATTACGGGCATTGTAACTGATAGTCAGGCGAGCGATTCCTGACGAGGGGTAACGATAGGAAGGTGAGAAATATGTATCAGAGACCACAGATCCATATGCAGCTTACTGGCTTATAATGGGTGTTGATAGCCGATGGGCTTTGTGGAATGAACATTGGATGATTCTGTGGGATAGAAGGCTCAGACTCAGCGCTCAAAATCTAAGTTATTGTAGTGAGGATTCAGCTTGCTGATTTAGTGCATCATTAAAGAAAATGGTTGTTTGAGATTCTATTCAAGCAATGTTCTGGGTCTGACAGCCCCGGGGGAATTGTATACTTTGTCAAGCGCCAAGGCCATGCTGTATAGCACCTGCGCCTCGATTGACAGTTCGGGCACGCCGGAGGGTAAAGGTACGCTTTTACCATTCCCCATCTGCCTTCTGATATATTTAAGTGACTAAAAGAAACATTACTATAGTACCCTAATTCAGTTAACTTGACTCTAGGGCATTCCCTCGAACTGTATCTTAGTCGACTAGGCGTCCTAACCTAGTTCTTTAGCTAGAAGTAAGGATATCCAGACCTGCCGAAGTGAAACCTCACCAATACCTTGATACTGACTCGCTTGGAATAACCGTTTTCGTTCGTATGTAAGCCAGTATTCTGCCCCTCGTATTACTTTATCACGTGTGATATATTACGATGTTCGCACCTTTATCAACCCGATCCATGCGCGAGACGGTTTCTCACGCCGCTCTCAGACGAGGCACTGTGATAGGGGGTTGGCTCAGATTTAGTTGTAGAGGGCTCTACTAGATAAAAATTGATAAAAATACCAGCGAAGGTGACAGGTCAGGATGTCTCTATGAGATTAAAAGCGGAAATTGAATTCTCTTCTCTTGATACTACATGCTGTCAGGGACTTCCCAACGATAGAAAACAAAAACAAAAACATACAACAGTGAGGATTCGCTGGTGGTCACCCACCCAACTACTAACTCACCGGCGTGTGGCTTAAGTACGGCTGAGCGGACGGGAAGCCCTGTTTTCCACACCCTATGGTCGTATGTACTTGCATATATGTGGGAGGGAATAAAGTACCCTAAAGTAACAATTACAAATTGCTATATTGTAGTGGTGGAGGTGAACAAGAAAGGTATCGCATGTGGCGACCGGTGCTTAGCCAAAAATAGACACCTAAGGATGTGACGGTGATGAGAGGCAAAGTAAGTAACCCTAGCTTAAGGGACACTCGCCTACGTTAACCACACTGTCATCAACTAAGATACGTTCTCTACTTGGTTAATAACTTCATTGAAGTCTTATCCAGGTGTATTGGTCATGGTCATAACAGAAAGCACGTGATTTTCAGGGATCGAAGTTACATTCTCCTTATGCCGCTCAGGCCTGATATGGCGGAAGCGGCTCATCGTTCACTGGCAGCGGTGGTGAAGAAGTAGCAGAAACATGAGAATCTTCTCTTGGCGGGGTTATAATCTTTCCCGTATAATTTGGATCTCTTCTTTCAAACTCAAACTCCAATTTCTGAAGGTAAATTGACCGGATTGATGGCCGTAACCGGACAATTCTTGTACAGTAGGCTCCCCACAGCGCCGTTGAGCCCCGGAAATCCATTTGTATAGTGAGGTACTCTGTTGTCTTTTTCATTCCACTTCGACCAGCTGAGGGCTGAAATCCTACTCCTCCCTGTAATACAGTCAGCTTGTTGCGAATACCTATAAGAGAGAAACCTACATGTCGTTCCACGCTGACCGGATGATGGCTTTGATTCCAGTTGAACCTTGAAGCTACAAAGACTTCCACTCGCACTTCAGCGCGTTCGGTCCCGAAGGTTTGGCTGTGTAGGAGTGTCATGGAGTTAATGAAGTCCAACGCGTCCGACCCATTCTCATCCATGTGGAGGGTGTAAATTGGCATTTTCAAGACAACTTTCTTTTGCGCGTTAAAGGAAGAAGATCAAGAATATGTGAGAGGAATACACTAGATTTCGTGGCTATGCTTGTCTGCCTTGTGCGGAGAAACACGCCAAGACGCTGCTCCAGTGCCCCGCTATAGGTTTACCCGTTCAGGAGACAGGTATAACATAAAACCTTTCTTTCTGAAGCTATTCAATTTCACATGGCTTTGTTGTCCATCGTCTGAATCAGCGCCTTTACCTTCACCTGGCTTCATTCCTCCCGTCCCGCGAGGGCATCATCATCTCTTGCCCGGGGGTATGCAAGCGCTTTGGTAGCTAGGCAGTACTGGAATTGTACCACAAAGGCTGCATCAGTAATGTTGCCGGAATTGAGGTCCTATCAAATAGCTTCACGTCAGAACCACAAAATAGCAAGCTTTCTTCTACTCCACTTTTCTCTATCTATATACTGCTCCCCCTGTGGCGTTCAAAGAATAGGTGGATTTGTTTCCAATCATAATTCGTCTCGATTCTGGCCAGATGATCGAGTAACCAAAGTCTTAACTAGCTTGTAACAAGCAGCTCTCTAGCGTTAGAAGGGTAAACACTCGCTTTGCATCTGCACATGGGGGTCTGGCTCCTTGGTTACTCCACTAAGCGACATTGGGAATGATCAGCATGGTATATCCGAGCCCCATGTTTTGAATATCCATGAGGATGGGGCCGTAAAATGGAGCTTCGAACGAAGGACGTCAGACAAAACTTGCCTCAGGGTGTGCGTGCCTGTCTCTGTACTAGTGCCGTCTATAGTGACCTCGTCCTCGGCATCAACAATACCGAAAATCATGCCATCAATGAACTTTTTACCTTTGCGCTTCACAGAATTAAGTATTGGTGTCATGTCTAATAGACGGGCCATTTACATTTGAATGGACCAAACCATAATAAATATGACTATGCGGTTTCAAGTTAACGAACGCAATTGGGGGTCTCGGATGGAGTTATATATTGTAGATGTATGTCGACATTGAAGCAAATCCTAGTGCTGTTAGTAGAGTTAAAATGCCACATATCAGAATATTGTCCTAGTAAGGTGAGCTCTGGGGGCATGAGAGTATTTCGAAAACTAAATAGATGCTACTTCAAGACCGAAGAAATATATATTTAAAGACATATTAAAGACCCTTCGGACCTGATTAAAGTCGATCTTATATACTACAGCCCCCCACCAACTTTTGTATTCAGGGATTTGCTGATGAAATATGCCTACTAGCTGGCTACTATCATATTGACCTAGAGCTGCTCTAATGGCTATTATGTTTACCAAGTAGCCGTCATGCCCTGGCTTCACCCATACCCCTTTTTTAGGTTCTACTATGTTTTTGGCTATAAGTCTATCCCACACATAACCTAGCACATACGACCATAGGGTGTGGAAAACAGGGCTTCCCGTCCGCTCAGCCGTACTTAAGCCACACGCCGGTGAGTTAGTAGTTGGGTGGGTGACCACCAGCGAATCCTCACTGTTGTATGTTTTTTATTTTTATTTCTCATCTTAGGATCAAGATATCGACGTGTTAGGCCATATAAATCAACCAGCGATCGAAGTAGTGCTGTATCGCAGCAGGATCAGATGACTGAATATAAAGTTATAAAAAAGAACATATCTAGTGACTCAAATGCATACTATTAGAGAAGAGGTAGAAATTAATAAATGTGAACGAGCTTTCCCTAAATTGCATGTAAATCAAGATAGATCAATGAAATATCCCCGGTGTGGAAGAGATATAAAATGCGAGAGAATATGAGATAGTGTTAAGAGTTGTGCTTTAGCTCAGAAAGTATGTTGGTGTAGGATATTTTTCGTGGCCTTTAGGATCTGCTCTTTGGCGTGAGAGTATGAGGCTGTGGTGAGGTTTGAGTATTGTTGGTTTTGTCTGGCCAGACATATCATTAGATCTTACCACGGCGAGTAATTGTGACTTACGACTTATCCTGGGATTTGTTTACTCTTCTAGCGTCTTTGTTGCCATTACTTGGGCCTACTTCTTCTAAGATTGTTGGTGCAATGATGTTCTACAGGGACAAACAGCTTTTTGATTATAAAAAAACCTTCTCTTGGGCGTTTCAACTAATTATTCTTTATTCATCACCTACTTATCATACATTCAAACTCGCAAACCTTCTATCAAAACACCCAATCAATACCCCTCTAATCATCATGGAGACCGTCAAAGTTAGCAACCCTCATGGAGAATTTATTAGATGCATTAAACACTAATATTTCTATACTTCATAACGCCGAACTACGTCTCTGAGTCCACCCAGGGCACTAGAGCTCAAGCCTCCATGGACGCTAACAAGGGCGTTGCTAAAAACAGCGACGCCAGCTTGACCAGCCGTGCCTCTGCTGCCAAGGATGCTGTCGTCGACAAGAAGGACGAGAAATCCCATGATGTCAAGGCCGATGTCCAGAAGGGTAAGAGTTAACAAGTGACATTTTGTTATATGGTGCTGACAACTTTCTAGAATCCGCTAAGAACTAGACGGCAGGATATGGATACCAACCACAGTTTGATATAAGCGAATAGATTATGTAGCTAGATGTCACCAAGGAATCTAACAATATCAATTACTTCCTAGAAACATCCGTCGCTTTAGAAGAAGTGCCCTCAACTTCACATTTACACATTGTTGTGGGCACTTTATAGCAGCAGGCCTATGTTCGACTGAGAGTAGTCTTTGCATTTATTTGGTCTCCCATACAATGCAGAATATGTACACCCTGATGCATAGTTATACATCTACTAACATAGCTTGATGGAAGTCGATAGTATGGATATATTGAAAATAAGATCAAACTAGCCCACATAAGATAAGTTTTCTATTGCGCCATTTGTGCGAATCGACTGTTTGCACGAATCCAAGCACCCTTTTTAATAAACACGAACGGGATGATAGCCATAGCCAAGGAAAAAAAGCCAAGCAACGAGCTTGCCCAGTCAATCCCCAATTTGGTATACATAGCGTTTGTAGCCATAGGCAGAAATACCGCAAATATAGATCGCGATGTACTCGCCGCAGCCGCGGCCGAAGCTGAGAATTGTTTGTACGCGTCAGTGAGATAGTTGATGAGTGCGATGAAAATCAACAAATAACCGAACCCGAAGAAAACTCCGGACATCATTGGCATCACTGGATGGATGGAGAGTCTCGAAGACCATCCAAGCCAGAAGAGAGCTATTGGGATTGCCGGTGCACCAATGCAAGCAAGAGGTAAGCGGCGATATTCTTCTAATTTAGCCCAGGACCTTCCGGATTTCAATGCTTTGGCGTGATGCGAGCTGTACAAGAAAAAGACGAGGAATGCCATGATTGACCCCGGCAGAACTAAGAAGCGATTAGTATTAGTATCGAAGTTTGGAAACGGCGAAGGATCTCACTCGGAAGGAAAGCCAGGCCAGAAATGCCAGCAGATAGACCGTATAAATCTGTAGGTGTCAGTGAAGTTCGATGGTGTGCATGGTAGCAGAACCTACCTTGGAAGACGATAGGATATGCCTGGAAATATAAATATAAAGTCGCGTAAACAAGGGCGAGGTACATCGAACAACAAAAGACAATCGATTCGTGGAAAAACATCGAGAATGGGCGACTGAGAACAACGCCCATTTTAGAAAAGAATGAATCTCCACCGGGGAGGTGACCGATATTCTTCTGATCTGAAATATCTTTTTTGTTGGCAGAATTCCCATTCTCCAATCGCAAAACTGGAACATATGTCTCAGGCATGGTAACCAGAAGCGGAAAACCAGGAGCCGCGATGAGAAGGCCTGCCCAGAAAGTCCATCTCCAAGTAATGGTTGAAATGAAGCCCGAGATAATCGGTCCTAGCAGAGGCGGGAATGTTGTCGCAAACATAAACCAAGACATTGCTAATCCACGCTGGTGGGGATCTTCATAGATGTCAGAGAATAGACCACCCAATATGGCATTTGGTGYCGAGCCTCCCAATCCACAAAAGAATCGGAAAATAAGAAGCGCTGCAAAGTTCGGCGCTAATGCACATCCCATGGTGAATATGAGATATATGGAGTAGGTAATAGTAAGGACCGGCTTTCGCCCGAAATATTCGCTCAAGGGTCCAAAAAGAATAGGACCTACAAAAAGTTAGCTGGACTCTTTGGTTATTAGACTTGAAGTTGGGTGACATACCTATGGCAAAACCGGCCATATAAAGCGAGGTCGGAAGCACCATTTCTATGCTATCGCCTGGGATGTGAAAATATTCGGAAAGCTCATCATGAGCCCCGGATGCAATAGAAGATCCCAATGAACTGTTGAATACAAAATATACTCCTGCAACAACAATATGAAGCTTTCGGCGCTGTTTGGTTCATATTAACGGCTGCCCGAGCTAAGAGGAGCAACATATCATACCAGTGAAAAATTAAATGGATGTGAGAAATCCCGATCAGGATCAATCTCCCGAGCCTCACAGGACGTCTTTTTGCGTTCTAATTTGGCCGTCATTTTTTTTTTGAGCCCTTTCAGAAATCACTCTGAATGACCAATTTCAGCGACTGTGCAGTTTGAGACCCGATAGTAATTTAAAGAATTACGTCTTGAAAAATTTTGACTCATGGAGGTGGATCGGCATTTGACCCGAAATTGGTGGAGACATCCATTTTGAAATCTCTGTAAAGCATTGAGAAGCAATAAAGATCTACTGTACCTATTCTTATTTTCCGGTTCGATTAAACTTCCGGGATCATGTCTAAGTACTACTAGAAGCATGACCGAAGCCGAATGGCACGGCAATGTTCAGAGTTTTAGGTCGGCAACCCGACGGGTATCGGAGCGGAGTCCGAGATGGTCTAAACCATAAAAGATCCCGAGAGAGCACCGACACAATATGACATTAATGTTCCAATCTCAATCAAAAAGAAACTTGGTTTCATTCACACGAATGCCAATGCCACTGAGATCCCCAGCAATCTGCAAATTCATCCTCCGAAATCGACAAAACTGGCTTTTGGAAGTGAACTTAACAGCCCATCTACAGGGAGTTATTTGCTTTTACGGCTTGGGCCTTGACTTCCAGGTCCAAAGAAACATCTTGTCTCCAGCTGAGCAGATTCTTGTTTGCGCTAATGACTTTTCCGAAGGTGAGTACGTGAAAATCATTGATTTTTACCATCCGCTGCGTGGTAAATCCGTGGAGATGCATGTTATGGCTCTCACAGCAGACAGTACTTGCGTTGCTCGCTTGACAAATACCTTTACATGTGCTGAGGAAATGGTAGAGGAGTATTCCTTTCCTAATGACATAGTCTCACCTGTGGTCGTGGGATTGAAGAACGATGAAGTAGCTAAGAGGCCGAAGGCCCTCAGGGAGACTGGGTTCATATTGGAGATGCTCAAATTCAGCTGCCCCAGCCGATCAAGGTTGTATGCCAGCTACAATTCGAATTCTGAACTCGGAAATGTGATACTGAAAAATACCATTCATTTTTCCTTGGGTAATTCCTAAATTACAACTGACATCTGGGTTGGAATAGAGAGAAAGAAAAAAAGAAAATAAAAAAAAATAAAAAAAAGAAAAACAAGTATTGTCAAAACCGCCGGAAAGAGTGGGTTATATCAGTTTGTCGTAGCTGATTTCAATGTTCATCGTGATAGAACTCCCCCACCAACATCAATGAGCACCCTTCATCATTCACGACGGGATAGTCTCACTTTAATACCACTCTGTCGAACAAAAAAGCTGTTGTGGGTCTTCCAATCTTTCTCCGGATCAACCAGATGAATATTATAGCGGGACACAAGAGTTGCAAGCACTTTGTACACCTCAAGAAGACCCAGGTGTTTACCGATACAGACACGACTTCCACCTCCAAATGATAGGTCGGTATTGTTCATCAGACGGAGACGTTTCTCGAATTCTTCCTCGGTTTCGAGTTTCTCATTGCGTAGCCAACGCTCCGGCCGAAACACATCGGCATCTTCACCCCAGACAGACAGATTGCGCGCGACGACATAAGGGTTCATTCCCACCACACAACCAGCCGGGATATGATGTCCGTTGGGAAGGTCAAGTCCTCCTTTGGGTACATATCGCTCCAGAAGCATTGCAACAGCGGGATGACACCTCATTGCCTCCCGAACAATGGCATTCAAGTATGGGTATTCTCTTGTATCTTTGTACGCCGCTGGTCCCGAACTAAAACTGTCCGTTGGGATCTCAGATCTTAGGCGTTCCCAGACATGTGGGTGCTTCAGCGAGAAGTAGAGCGCTGCGTTGAGCGTGATGCCCGTTGTGTCGGCTCCCGCAATCATATTGAACATTAGGTAAGAAACAATTTGCGTATCATCGACCACGTCTGGATATTTCTCTTTCGCTTCGATAAACTTGTCAAGGAAGTCAGGCTTGCTAGGGTCATGATAGTCGGTGTCGTTGTTCTGAAGCCGATCTACTAGATGCTGGATCGAGATGTTCGTGATGGGGCCAAAAGAGGGCGGCCCAAGCCGGTAAATAGGATTTTTGTCAAATAGGCGGTCGAGGATTGGCATTTGTCCTACTAATGAAAAGTAGTCCATCGCAATATCCGCAGTTCGTACGGTGTGATTAAAATCGCAGCCCTTCTCCAGGTATCCTATAGGCTGACTAAATAAAACCTGGCCAACAACGTCCCAGGTATCTGCTCCAAATCAGTCTGAATGATCTTCTTTTTCGAATAAGAAAGGTTACTCGACTTACAAAATGAAATCCACTCTCCAATGTCACATATTTGGGTGCCGTTTGGTGCATCGATAAAGTTTTCCTCCAATCGTTGACAGAAATACCGAATCATCACATCTATATGGGGCTCAAGTGATAGTATTCCCTTAAGGGAATAGTGCATGGAGATAGGTCGCTTCTGCTGAGCATGGATCTCCGGAGTACATTCGCTGAATAGATTATAGATGATTTTTCCATCGTTCTTGGCACTACTACCATGATAGAATTCCGTCTATAATGAAGTGTTAGTAGAAACTCGGGGTTGAGGCATAATTGGACTGGCCTTGAGGTAATCTTCTTTGGCGTTATAAATTGTCTTGATCAATTCCGGAAAATCCAGGTCTAAAACGTTCGGCGCGATTCGCACCACTGGACCGTACTTCTTGTGCAGGTCTTGGATCACTAGCTGATACTCTCCCTGTCGCACCTGGAACATTCGCCACAGGTTCGTCCATCCTATACGTATGTTAGCGATAAACACGAAACAGCCTCTTTAGAGTTTATTTAGGATTCGCTTACCGGCGACAAATGGTCCGGGAAACCGGCGTAAAGGGGAGGTCAGATACGATATCAAATACCAAACGGGAATAGTCACGAGAAACACGTATGTGAGCCCCGTGACGTGATCTGCAGTACTAGATCCCAGCATTTTGTGAGCAGCACGTTGTGTGGTAACTTGATGGGCTTTGAAGAAAGTTGAGAAGAGAAAGTTGAGAAGAGAAAGTTGAGAAGAGAAAGTGAGGGGATGAGGGGGCTTGACAGTTTCGTAAAAAAAGGCAATATATACAAGGGTCATCTGAAATGAAGATCTTATACTATATTGGTGTTTCTTCTCGCCCTGCAAGATGATGGAGGCTTGCTAATGTTTCATACTGATTCGCCACGATCGTGGTGACAAAGTACCAATAGCTGCGCTAGACAGCTTGTGCATGAGACTGGTGCAGGGAATCAAAGGCCGCATCAGAATTAATTTCCACATTGTTTATACGAAGAACAAAGTTGGTTCTCAATAAACTTGTTCTTCTCGTTGTATATAGCCTCAGTTAATCCCTCTGGTACAATAATAATCAATCTTTGAAATACAACAATATTAACTCTGGGATTTTCAGCGGCTCGTAAAATCTGCTTCGTTCGCTTCAATCCCCTTTATTATGTTTTACCTGACTTGAGTGTAATTACTCTCTAGCGACAAAGCCACTGTGAATCTGAAATGGCGCGGATGTCGGGTATTTTATGTTCTCATTAGACGTCCACTTTTCAGTTGGATTGGCCTTGCCCCTCCTATTGACCGAGGCCGAGGCATCTAAAGTTGAGTCAATGACAAGGGTAAGATGCGTCACGACGCTTTTTTCCTCGCATATCGAACGATTCGTTTCCGTTGGGATGATATGGATAGTTTCATCAAATTTGCTATTTCGACCGGCGAGATAGGCCGTCAAAGATCTGTCTATATTGTACAGAGTAGCACCCAAGACAGATGTAGATCAAAGAGGGCTCTGCCGCCAATAGACTTAAGTTCTTTTTTATAAATGTGGTAGTTAGTTTATTGTTGAGAGCGATCTCGAAAGTTACAAGGTACCAGTTACATAGAAGAGTCGCCAACAAGGTCACTCTGTAGGTATATCTGTTGGGCCTTACAGTGTAGGGACCAAAGAAGCAGAGAGGAGAGAGTTGTAATGGGAGAGATGGAAACAAGCCCCCAACTAACTAACTACCGAGGGGTCATGCCTAAGGCATACAGGCATACACAACAATAGCCTAGGCAATTACTAAAGCTGTATCGGTACTATCTGTGATGATTTCAATCTTTTCCGGCCTTCCCCACCGATCTAGCAATTGGATCCAGAGGGAATACCTGCGGGCCCTTCCGAAAAACTTCGTCAAAAATCCGATCGGCGCGATTGCGCAGTGGCTCCGGCGTCACCTACGAGTTTTGAATCGCGAAGCCACAGACGCAGCAGGTGACGGCTTCGGATGTTTTCAGTTAGCCGGTCTTGGACGCATCTCACCATGATTACCAGCTTACCGATTTTCTGGACCATCAACATAGCTGTTACGAGCATGTATCATGCTGAGGTTATTGACGAACTGAATATCGCCCCTCTCCAGCTTCATGACTACATGAAACCTTTCTGCAAGAAAGTGGAGAGCGTCTAGTGCCTCCACTTGGATGACACTTAGCGTATTCGTCTGGGTCCGAGAACCAAATCCAGAAAATGATCGTCGAGAGAACTGCAAGATCACCCGTTATGGGGCTGTACCGCAAGCTGGTTGGTAGAACAGAAGCGGCCGGTGAATGATCAGACTGGGGTCTTGTGCACTAGTGAGGCCGTCAGCAGACTGGGTCGTTTCCTCAAAGTATAAAGTTCCAACTGAGAATTTCTGCTCACCTAGGTATCGGCCAGTCCTCCGCTAATACGCGGATCAGATCGGGGCGGTTCTCCGCCAGAGCATTGTACACGGTCCACGAACTCGCAAGCAGACTTTCACCGCCATATGAGGGTTCACTTAAAGCGAAGAGGGACACAATATCCCCCACATCTGTGTGATATACCACTTCGCCGTCTGAATATGCTGGAAGGGAAAAGTTCGGCGAGTCACCCGGGCGTCGCATGTCGGTTATGTGGGCCAGCATCACGTCCGCTGGCTGCCCTTCAAATCGATGGTCTTGCCGACCGCGAATGGCGGCGACGTGGGAAGAGATCCCGACATAGATGATGACGAGCTCTTTGCGAGAATACCGTTCTACTGGGACCCCTCGAATAAGTGTAAATCCATAGCCTGAATGCAGATTGTTTGATGCAGACCGGAGAACTGGGTTTAAGCAGGGCAAAGGAAACGTTGACGTGTCCAATGTCTCTATTGGCTGGTTCAGTTCTGTAAGATACTAGTCAGACTTGAGCGGGCAGAAAAGAAGTAGAACGGTGGCTAGCTGACGTTCGAAGTGCCTGAGCGCTGCCTCTATCTCGTCCAACTGCGGATCTTGCAGAATTAGAAGGTATGGAGTCTCAGCACCTGTAGGGTGATCTATAGAGATAGTCTCTCTTTTCCAAGCCATATCGGAGCCCAATTTGTGGGGAAATCCATGTGGAAGGATTCTTTCTGCGGGTCCTTCCCGTGACGAGTCGAAAATCCGGGTTTCCTTATTGGGATCTGGCAAATAAGCAAATAAGAAGCTTGTTGGAATGATTGGGCCATGGTCATGTTGGGATGGAATGAGTGTGGGCGGTGACATAGGCAGCTGTGTGAGGGAACCTTATATAGTCACAATGGGATGTCACATCTTACAGTTTGACACTACGGAGTAATTCTGGTAATTCTGCACTATCTCTCGATACTTTATAATACTTTATAATACTTTATAATACTTTATAATACTGTACAATAAAAATTTCTGTGGCTTAATGGATGTGACCTATCGGCAAAGTGGAGAGAACACGCGCTACGTGTCATGGCTAGAATTTGACGACCAACTGCAAAGCTAAGTTAATCTCTCAATAGGCCCAGAATAGACGGGACAAAAGCAGCCAATTGAGATAGCTACAATACTTACTGCATTATTGTTTTGTTGAGACGCACACCGAGGCTAGCTGAGATTATTCCAGGCAGACGAAAACATACTTATATTCGAGGATGTATACCTTTGATCATAGAAAGTTGATTTAATCATTTCCAACAGAAAAACATGACTATCCTTTCTAGGCACAATCGAGCATCTTTCGAAACAACCAAGCGTGTTCTTGCAGAAATCGTCAACGAAGGTCTAGTTCATGCAAAGCTTGAGATCACTACGTCCGAAGGGCCACAGATACTATGCCTACTCAGTACACTCAATCCCGAGGGTGAAAGCTTGGTCAAGGTGGCAATCAAGCCCGGCACTATCATTGAAATGAGAGATGATCGCGTGGTGTCTGTTGTACGACCAGGCAGCTTACAGCCACCGGTGATTCTCGCAGATACCAATCATGAAGAATTCGACCCAGGGACACTATTCAAGGTCCTCAGTACTTCATTCGGAGACGTCGCCAGTGGGACAGTACTAGATGAAATCGTTCGAGAGTTGCGCAACTCAGCGGCCAATCAAGGTAAGGTACTACCAATGTCATCTTATCATCCTTGTATTAAAAGATTTACCCAGAGAAATGACTCGAGATTGGCCAGGACCAGCCATTATTAAACCTCAAGGATAGGTCTGCTCATTGGGAACGTACATTGACCTATGGCCATCCGAGTCATCCTGTAGGATTCCATTAATTGAAACCAAATCCTGAGCTAATTCCTAATTTCCTTTTTTTATTATTTTTTCTTTTGAACAGTACCATCGGTTGTGTTATGCTCAAGCGCCACTGAAAAAAAGTCACCGCCGAGGATATTCCTGGAATGCTCAAGCCAACTCTGGCATTCATCTCTGTTCCACGTACTGATCTTCGTGTTACAGGCCACTTTGAGCAAGAACTGCAGCCACTCTTAGAAAGACTTGAAATTCCAGGGATAACCAGTGACCGGGTGATCGTCCCTTGTCTTTCTCAGCAATTATCCTCTATTCACCAAAGATTCCCCAACGCCACCGTCCTGAAGCTCATCGAAGATTGTGCCGACGCTCAGGCGTCAATGCGTACGCTGACCCTACGACCAGAGTTGGAATTCAACTACCACTTGAAGCTCTCATTAACTTGTCAGATAACTTCCGCCCTGCGAACTATCACGCCTTGGAACGACCTGCAGCGGCCCTGTTCAATCAGAGCTCCTGGAGAAATTGCTTCCAAATGATCTCTGGGGTTTCCGGGAGGTAGCAGGCGTCACAGGCAGCCAGGAAGATTTCAACGACGCACGCCACCTTTCTTGTATTCTGCGAGATAGCCTGGAAACCAGGGCTCGGGAAAATGATGAAACTCTTATCATTGCTGCAGCATTGGCTCAGAAGCCTAGTGGAGACGGTCGTACATATGCAGAGATTCTGTATAGGTTGGAAATAATCTCTCAGAAAAAGGAATGGTTTCAAAGGTCAGTGGAATGGTCAGTGAGCAGGAAAGGATCAGAACAGATGTTGATTTCCTTATCCAACAGATAAGTTACAGTCCTGTTTGAGCTTGTACTTCCCCCGTTGGTTCAGTATGGAATTGGTCTGGAAGGACACGGGCAAAATCTTGTGGCCCGTGTTTGCCGTCGGACAGGTCAAATCAAAGGATTTGCCGTGCGCGATTTCGGAGGGGTGAGGATGCATGTCCCGACGTTGCGAAACCACGGCGTGAGATTTGATTCACTGCCGCCAGGAGCAGCGACCTTAACGGATGATTTGCAGAATGTCTGGAGCAAGGTGCATCATTCACTTCTTCAGAACCACGTCGGGCTACTACTTGGGGCATTGGGATTAGAGAATCATGGCGGTTGGGCAATTACCCTCGAGATTTTATCGACGGTTTTGGCGTCTGAGAAAGGCTCTCCCGGGGAAACCTTGTTCGAGTACTTTACCAAGGACACGATGCCTTTCAAGTGCTTCTTGAGAATGAGAATGGAAAGCAAATACCGTGACGTGAGTTTTTCGAAGGTCATCTGTTGCTTTTCCCATTACTGACATTGACATTCCTTCTGCAGTACATCGAGAGGGAGGTTCCTAATTCGCTTCTCATGGATACTCCTCGATGGGAGTCTCTATTGGACACATATAGACCATCACTACATGCCACTTAGCAGTTTCATGTCGAAGAAAAACACATAAGGAATATAATTATGCCGAAAGGGATTTTTCTAGTTGTCATATGCAACGCATGTGCAAGGATTTCTCTTTTATAAAGCCCATCCATTCCACGAGTGAATTTTCTGAGTCCATTGTTGATCTGACCATCTCTTCTGATGTCAAAGACCAAAATAAAGCTAACAAAAACAGAAAAACAAAAAAAACAAAACATACAACAGTGAGGATTCGCTGGTGGTCACCCACCCAACTACTAACTCACCGGCGGGTGGCTTAAGTACGGCTGAGCGGACGGGAAGCCCTGTTTTCCACACCCTATGGTCGTATGTGTTTGGTTATATGTAGGGCAGGACTATAAAATGAAGATGTTATGTGGTGTGGTTAGAGAGAAGGGTGAGTATGATATAGATATGGTGACAATGAGGCTCGTTTTCTAGTAATGTCAGGCCTGGCGGATCTCGATCCTACGATAAGCACGTGTTGAGCGCAAGCAAGTCATCCCTTGTATTGCATAGACTGGAGTATTGGCATAATACATATGGAATGACACCAGGTTCTCTTCCTCTAACGGCAGACCGTCTATCTCGATCCATGAGCTCGAAGTCGTTAAAATATTGTCCGTCAACTGGAAGGAAGAGGAAGCCTGGCTCATAAGCCCGGCCGAACTCGGATGCGGCAAGTGGGACAGAGGGAGATTCCAGCCACAATTGACCTTGGATGTGCCCACTGTATGTAGCGTGGAGCCATCGGAAATGCCAGGGTAACTGGGCGGTATATGTTTAAAATCCGCGAAACCCAGATTGATCGGTTGCTTTTCGAAGATAGTGTTGAGGACATCTCCGATGGACTTCCGGAATCGGGCTTGTATGCCATGTTCGTCGCCCGCTTCGACGTTCCCGAAAGTGTACGGATCCTGCTTTTGATGTTTATAGCCCAGGGTATTCTTTCGCCAATAGTGTTCTTAGGACCATTTGTAATTCTCTTCCAGTTTGGTTCGGCTGAATGCGTAGAATCTAGTAGTCTTTTTCCTCATCATTTCCCATCCGATTCTTCACTGACATCCCTGGTAATATGGGACTCCGTGCTATCTCGTGGAAGCAAGAAAAGCGAACTATGTATTACGTAGTATTAGCACTGCGTAACACAGGCCAACATTGAACAAGGAAAAGAATTACTTACCGGTAAGGATACTCACATGTGGGTTTGCGTTTTCTCTTCACTTCCGCATCTCTGAGACGACTGCTGCCCATTCTGTCATTTCCGGTGCAAAGAATATGACAACCTTGTAGTCCGGATCAAGGTGAACGTCGTCCGACTTCAGCTTTGCGATGTCCCTCATGTGGTCGACCCACGAGTATACGTTGGTGTAGTAATTAACCTGGTTGACGGACTTCGCACTCGTTGTGGCTTTGTGATCAGGGTCACTTCCTAGTTGGAAACCGTCGGATGGAGAGTGGTTGTCTAAGGAAATCAGCAGCCCGTTCCAGGGATAAAAGGAGACCACTCCAACGAAGCCCGACCGCTCGGCCGGAGCTTAATACCTGGTGTGTCTTTCTCGAGCAATTTGGAGATTGCCCAGCTGTTCTTCCCGGGAAGGGGGGAATGTCAGCGAAGGTATTGATACGACATGGCAGCGGGCAGATATCGATCTTCTAGGTCATTTGGGATCTTCAGAGAAGCAACAAGAGTACACGTAGCCTGGCATATCCGAAGGTTTTATTCAAACATCTGGAGACAGAGAGAAAAGCACAGTGAAGTGAGGTAACTACTAGTATGGTGATTAAACAAAGTTCGGGCGTGGAAGTTGATGCAAGTGGTTAGAGAAGATGAAGGTGCCGAGACCTCAGCAGAGCAGCAGGATGACACCAATGAGGCCTAGAATGGATGGATGAGCAAGAGTTGGGGGAAGAAAGTGCTGACCCCGGGACAAGTGGATGAAGGAAGGAACAAGAGCCGAGAGCGGAAATTTCTTAAATAGACGGGAGTATTACATCCACCCTCTTAAAAATGCTACTATCTAAAAGGGAAACTGCCAATGTTCGTTCAGACAACATTTTGAAAGAGACCTAGATTTATATATCCTGATTTCTGTGAAAGATTGTAACATGGGGAAGTCGGTTTTCAGAATCTCAATTGTCTGCCCGATGATATATTATATTCACCTAAGTGGTGATGTGCAACCTGGGCACGTTTAATCAATATAAGTAGCTTCCCGCGTATTGGCAAGGAGGCCCTGCAATTGGGAGTAAACTGCCTGGACTAACCTAGTTCATAGCGTGTGTAGCAATTATTTCCACACAAGTCGTGATTCAATCATGGGCTTGTATTAGCTGTTATGATGTAATAATACTATTGATAAACAGACCTCCCATACTGTTATAGATGTGACAGCAATCCTAAATCCCGTTTTATATACAGGTCTAACCTTATTGATCTGGTGCTTGAGGGATATATCACTTGTATCAACTCTTTATAGATGACGGTCCACACCTGATGACTCAGCGGGAGTGCGGCCCCGGAGGCGTCGACAACGTCGAAAACCGCTGGCTGTCATGGGAGAGAGAGAATCAAGGCTAAAGGATATTATATTGATCGGATAAAGATGGTTGGGAATAATATTGTCTGAGCATTCTTTATAAAAGGAGACCGTGCGGGATCGTCATCCGGATCCCACCGTCGGGTTTTGGACGAGTCCTAGACCCGATATCCGGAATGCAGAACAATTGAGTTTCTGATGATGTTATGACTTCCACCTAGTATGGATTTCAGCTTTTCTTCCTAATATTTACCCAGGTAAAATCCGACTTCGAAGTGAATATTTTGGGCAAATTTGGAAGGGAAAGGTCTTATACTGTCAACATGAACTCTCACAATTTAACACAAATTGCTGCAATCTCGTCGTCCATTTGGCTGTCGGGTATGTGTCTATCTTGAATAAAGAAAATACAGGATACTAAGCACGTCAATAACACAGGCGAAATATTTACCTACTCTTGGGGGGCAGTGCCCGCAGTCTTGGAGGCCTGTTCAACCTCCCAGCATTTAGCTGCAAAACAATGGGCCACATTTTATCATAAGGGCCATACGCTAGGGCCGCCTTTCGCCATCCTGGGAGCTGGGGGCTTTATTTGGTTGGCTTTGAAGTCGGGTTGTTGGTTGTACTGGGGCGCTGCAATTCTCGATATTGGTATCGTTCCATACACCTTCGCTTTCATGGTACAAACAAACTCGAGCATATTCGAGTTTGCGGATGTGAAAGAGACGTCGGAAAAGCCCGCCAGTGAGGAAAATCAACTGGCTCCCCTGCTGAACAGATGGGCGTGTCTTAATACCATTCGCTCGCTTTTTCCCTTGGCGGGTGGTGTTTTGGGATTGGTAGCAGCCTTGTGCTGATCCTGTTAACTTTCTGTGCTGGATTGAACCAATGAATCTTGTTCCGTTTGAGACAACCTACCATACCGCTCACATCAAAATGAAGACAAAATGCCAACAATGTCCCATGTCCACAATTATCTTAGCATATCATGCATAGTATATGTCGTATTGGTCTTCTGCATCCAGGCGAACGGTGTCACAATCCCCTCGTCCACGGGGGTAAGGCCCTCGATTCCACTCCCAGTGTCGACATCGTGGACTTACACAAAATGAAGCGCGAGCGCTACTCGTCCACCACCAAGATCCAGTGACCACTGGCATGGTCTCCCGATGGGACGCTTTTGGCTGGCCTCACTTGGGTGGCCCGACCAAAGTGTCCATTTTCCACGCGCAGATAGATGGTATCCCTCGGATGACATGTCTGCCGGGCCATCTGGGGATATCATGCACCTAGCCTTCATGCCGGACGGCAAGAGCATCCCCAGTCTCGCGAACGACGGGTGTGTCGCATGGTCAGCACATCCCCCGCAAACCCAGGTAAGCTGCTCAAGAGCTTCCGCATGATGTCGTCCAGCCGCTACCCGGCCAGCATTCTTCAGATCTCCTCGGATGGCAGACGCGTGGCGTTAGTACGGAGCCGGCTCATCGTGCTCTGGCACCCGGAGTCGCTCCAGAGTTATGAGCTCGAATCGGTGCACCCCGGCGCCGATCTGTTCCCCTACCCATTTTGCCCGACTGCCACCTTCTTGCGTGCCGCTACGACACCGGCGTCGCGATGTGCGACTTGCTGACCGTCCGGCGCCGGGGTGGTGCGACATGGCAGGGCGGCGGGACCAGGTTCGTGACCGCGGCGGCTTTCAGCGAGGGTAGCGGTGTGATGCCGGCTGTGGACATGTTCAACGGCGGAGTCGCGGTGTATAACGTGCTTGATCCCGTGAAACTGGATACCTACGAGCTGCCAGCAGAAGTTCCAGCAAATATAAGACCTTCGAGGTGTCAGGCTAGACAAGAACGATGCAAACTGAGATAATTGAGATTCGAGTTATGAGAGGGTTACAGCAGTATCAGACAAACCTAGATTGTGCTGTCAGTTGTACAGATATCACTCTTAGATTCTGCACATATTTGAGGTACTATTTGGCTTCTGCCTTTGCGGGATTGAAAGAAAATAGTCTCTGGTTATCATCCCTGGTTATACATTCCCCTCAAAAGGAGTAGGTTGACACTTTTCCCCGCCTTTTTCTGCCGTCTACCTTTAAGATTGAGGGGGGAAAGATAAGATGTCTATCTAAAGAACAGACAACTCAAAAGACTACTAAAAAGACATGACAAGGCTACATAATTGGAAGAATATTCTTGTTACGAAGAAAAGGACCGATTCTCGATGGGAGCACATAATTAATTGTCTGGAATAATGACATTTGCTGTATACAGTCACCATCAGAGCTACATGTACATACCTTCATGTTGATCTGCGGAATATCCCGGTCTTGGCACGTGCTTATCTAAGCATGACCCCTCGACAAGTCCCAACGAATTCGGAATATCAGCCTCCTGTTTCTGTGCGAGACGACGAATCCTTCAAATCTCTATTCACGCTTGCCAAGTCTTTGCAGAAAGTGACAAGATGGCCAAACCCAATATGAATCGGTATCTCCGGCAATCGCTCGACCATATCTTCCAAAACAACAAGAAATGGGTCGCGTCGAAGAAACAGACAGATGCCTCCTTTTTCGACAAGCTTTCTGCTGGACAATCGCCGGACTATCTGTAAGAAACATAGCCATGACCTCGTCCTCGTAAAGATTGTTCATATCGGAACTCGTCTAACGGCAAATCAGGTACATTGGCTGCAGCGATAGCCGTGTCCCCGCCAACGAAATTATGGGTCTGGAGGCCGGCGAAGTGTTCGTTCACCGTAATATCGCCAACCTGGTGCCCAATGTCGACCTCAGTGCCATGTCGGTGATCAACTATGCTGTGCGGCACCTAAAAGTCAAGCATATCATCGTGTGCGGCCACTACAACTGTGGAGGGGTCAAGGCGGCCATGACACCTGCTGACCTGGGATTGCTTAACCCCTGGCTCCGAAACATCCGTGACGTCTATCGCTTGCACGAGAAGGAACTCGACGCCATACCCGAGGAGCACGCGAGATACAATCGTTTGATTGAGCTCAATGTGATGGAATCCTGTAGGAATATCATCAAAACCGCGGCTGTCCAGAAAAGCTACCAGGAGAACCAGTACCCCATCGTTCATGGTTGGGTCTTCGACTTAGGCGACGGTGAGCTGAAAGACCTCAAGGTCGATTTCGAAGCTGAGTTGGCGGATGTTCAAAAAATATACTGTCTGTCGCCGGGTTCAAACTCGGAAAACTGAATGCTCACAATCGCGGTTGTCAACTGCCAGTTTCGACTGATGCATTCGGTTTGTTGTTCAGGCTGGATCTTTCAGGCATCTTTTGACCATTTCCCGCCTCTCTCCATGGAGTAATGTACATGGCTCCATGGCAGTGAGTGATCTCTGTCATAGTCAGTTTTCCCTTTTATCGATCAGCTCTGCTTCTTGTTTCTTCCTCATTTGCACGCGGTCGACATCTCATGCACGATGTAGTAGTCAAATCAAGCGGAATTGAAGAATTTCTGTCCTCCTGTAGAGAGTTGAAATGAACACCATGGAATGAATTGAGCTGTTCACTGGGGGTAGAGCGAGGAAGGTAAGGCTGCCTCGACACCTGTTCTAGGGGTTCTGCTGCCCTTCCGATAGTCGATAGGCCTTCTCGGTCTCTGGATCATACACTATCTCATGGATACGTAAGCGCCCTAGCGCAATTGCATTGGCCACTTGGGGAAGTCTGCGTAGAGAATGCATTTGATCAAGGATATTCAACTCAACGAAAGCGCGATCGCGCTCCGACACTGGAAGTTGATTTATATCCTCGTGTGCCAAGTGGAGAGCATTGAGCTTGCTATACAGCCATTATTAGTAAATTCACGGAATTCTTAAGCAGATGACTTACCTCAACCATGGACCTTTCAACCCATCTCTCGCAGTCGCTTTCACAATGCGACACCCGTAGTGGCCGCAAACGAGGATGTGTTTCACCTAGACGAGGTAAGACAAACGAACTAGCAATTGTTTTCAAGAGCGAAAACAACCTGAAGGTCAACGACGGCATGTTCTATAGTAATATCGCAGGAAAGGTCGCCATCAATGATCATATTGCCGATATTTGTGAGCACCAGCAGTTCGTCATCAAGAATATTGAGCATGGTGCATTCTTTGAAATTGTCATCAGAGCATCCAATCCACAGAATCTGCGGTGTGGTCTGTTGAAGGCTAGGTATATAGTTTGGCCCGAGGGGTTCTGTAGCCAGCCTCCTGAGTTGTGTTTCGCTCATGCTGTTGCTGTCTAAAAGGGTAAGTAGTGTTATAGGTATAATGACCCAGAATTCTTGCAGGGAGGGGGGTATTGCGGGGGAATCAAGAGGGATGCAAGTCGGGAAAACACTGGTTAAAAAAGGAGTGATGAGTTAGTGGGTTACAGCTCGGGGATATGTATGTTGATAGTAGAACTGCCGGGGCCGACTGTCGGTTCCGAGACATGACCGGTTCGGCCGAACCCCCCCCTCCACGCGTGAAAAGTAACACGAACCAGTCAAAAGGAAAAAATATCGAAGTATCTTGGTGGACCCCCCTACAACATACAAAATAGACAACCTTGGAAGACCTCGGGATATGTTCAGGTGTAACTACCCGACTTTGGAAAATGCAACCTTGGGAGCAACTCTGCCATAACGGGACTAGCGCTCCTTACCTTCCAAGGTTAACGTCAGAGCCTACCTGTACCTAGGTACTGCACTAACTCGATGACAAAACATCTTGGAATGGTACCTACCTAGGTACCTACCTAGGTACCAACGTACTATCAAGTCGTTCGATTGGAGGTATGATTTCTTGTCTAGTGTTTGATTACAGTATGCTTATTACCACTTTTCAATCTTCTCGACCCCAAGCGAGAGCGGCCACCTGATGATCCCCATCCTTATCGGAATTATGCTCGGCCTCTTCCTTCAGGGTATCGGCACTACGACGTCCGGCTACTATGTCCCCTTTATAATCTTAGCTTCTGTGTGCATGCCAGTTGCCGCGGGCTTAATAACAACATATAATCTACACTCGTCCCTAGCGAAGATCATCTTATATTCCGGACTTGTAGGCTTTTAGTGGAGGCATCTGCTTCCAAGGCCCCCAGGCGGCTATACAGACAACGTTGAGTACTATAGATGTCAACCTTGGCATCGGGATCATCTTATTCGGGCAGAGCATAGGTCCGGCCGTGTTTATGGCTGTTGCACAGGTGATATTCACCAATGAATTGTCAAGCTTGAAAAGTGTTTTACCTAGTTTATCGCCCGCGTATATCGAACAACATGGACTTGGGGATATTAAGAACGTGGTTCCTGTGCAGCGGTTGGGCGAGGTTTTGAGAGGTATCAATCGGAGCTTGAAGAATCAAAACACCTTACTATTACAGTTGCCTTCATAACATTGAAGCAAATGGATGTATGAAGGAGGCTATCGTGTATGTACCTATGCGTCATTTCAGTCACATCACCGTATAACTGAGCACGCTCGCATTTTGACTTCCCCAGTTGCCTCCAGGGCTGATCAGCGAGTCTTACATAATCACCTGCGCACCTGGGCATGCCCAGGTGCGCAGACAAGGCATACTCTGCCCAGCTGGGATCATCTGGTAGCCCAATGGATGATCTTTGATGATCTTGTCAACTTTAGAACCCCAAGCCGGGACTAGTCACTAATAGAGACTGCGCCCGAACTTCGCATGTAAATAGTGAAAAGCGAGAGGACTTTCCCATAAAAGAACAACCCTTTCACATCTCCCCTACCAAAGACACATAAACCTCGCCTTAACAATCCATGGATAGGACAATGGATTATCTCAATAGCGGCGGAATGCTCCCCCTCCTCCTCCTGGCCCTTATAGTTGGCGTGGCTGGGATGATTCTTGTTCCAATTGTTTCAGGTCTTTTGACCGGTTGCATAATTCTCGCAGGGGCATTGGGCTTGATTGACTACGGTCGCCCTAGCCACAGGAAACAGATTGTCAAGGAAATTCCCGATTTGACCGAGAAAATGGCAAGCCCCGAGAATGCTAGCCAACATGTCAAATCCGATCCTGAGACGCAAAAAGATCTTGAGATTGGGGTCGACTCTCTTGAGGAAATGTTGCACGTCCGTTGAGACAAGCTGGCTTCGTTCAGTTAACCGCTGTCGAAGTTTAAGGCTTGCGCTTCTCGGGTGCTTATTTCTCCCTTCTAGAACACTTGGTCATAGCATGTCCTTGTGCTGTTTTTAGAATCAGGGTACAYTTCCATGGGAATGGATGCAAAACGAAACCTCATATTTGCACATGGATATCTCTAAAGCTGGAGATAACTGTTTTTTTTTTTTTTTTTTTTTTTTTTTTCTTTTTTTTTT